>VMDR010023001.1:0-15870 GCA_007922815.1 Macrotus californicus | reverse complement strand
GAAAAACAACATTTTATTTCTTTCTTTCTAATTGGAATGCATTTTTTTTGTCTTGACTTATAGCCAGGCTGGCTGGGACTCAAATATAACAGACAGGGATAGAGAGAGCAGATAGCTTTGCCTTGTTCTCACTGTGCATTACTAGTAATTGACTTTTATTGTCTTTTTTATGTATGTGTTCTAATTTTCTGTTACAAAACATTTCTTATGTAAGAAACCATAAAAACAAAGAATATTATCTTTGAATATGGAAACTAATATTCACAGATAAAATGTTGTTTTTCAAGATTTAAACAAATCAGATAGGATCTTATGGTTTCCTTACCTGAGATAAAGTACGTGTACAGTTTTAAAATCTGAGATATCAGTATAAGTCTTGGTTTTGTCAGTTGTGATTCATGACTCTGAGAGTAAAATGTATACAGATCATGGCAATGCTCAAATCGTCCTGTTGGACCTCTTAGGAAGATATGTCATTCACTCACCATCAGTTCAGCCATAGATATTCCTATTGGCCACTGAGACACTGAAACTTGTGGGTTGGCTTGCTCTGCTGGTGGAATTTGATACCTGAATACATAGGGTCATAGGCTCAATGCTTTCTATTACAACTTCTTGTCATTGGATTTTTAAATTTGGAAATTAAAATTTACATCTAAAATGTTTCTTAATATTTAAGTTAAACAGAATTTTTATTGTGGTGAAAGCATTTACTTTACAACTATATGTTTTAACAGCACTACCCTGAAGAGTGGTGGTACTTGGCATAATTGTGCCTATGAAACTTGTACCATATAAAAGTGTTTTTGGCAATGACATAACCTTTTTGAAAACTGCCTTGCACAAAGTTTCCTTTGCTTTGCACAAAGTGAATTGCTGAAAATGGATTTTGGTACCTAAATCTTCTCTGTTTGTAGAACACCTAGTTCTAAAAATCAATTTTGAGGCACAGATTATTGCCTCAGTTTTCTCAAATTAATGCCACTGATTTATGTTTATGTTTGTTTCACCTTCTTCTTAGCATTTATGGTTCCTTTCCAGAGCCTCTAAGACCTAGAATGTGAGGCATGACAGCTGAGTATAGCTCTCAGACATTGTAAAATTCCCCAGGAAGCCAACACACAGTAAGTGCGGGAAAAGGATTAATATAATTAACTATTTGTTTAATACTTTCTGCCTGTCTTCATTAGTCTGGCTTCTTAATTTTCCTTAATCTCATTCTGATTTCATGAAGATTCTGACTACTTGTTTATAGAATTGCCTTATACTTTATGTGAAGATGTTTTTCAGTGAATCTGTTGTGTCTTAGGATGGTCTACTAAAACTTCAAATTGATTGTTAGACCACTATTTTGAAAACTATTTTTGGAGTCAGGAGGTCTGGATTTCTGTCTTTGCTCTGCTTCTAACTAGTTTTGTGACCCTGTATAAAACACTTAACCTTTCTGGGATTCAGTTTCTCCATTTGTTAGAGAGGAGATTGGTCTAGACTGTCCCCAAGATCCTTTGTAGTCTCAATATCTCAGGATTATAAATTGATTAAAATTCTTTATTGGATATTTCAGTCTCCAAATGGACTCTTATAATAGAAAATTATATGTGCTTGTTTGGGCTATGTCAAATTTTTTCTGTATGGGTACATCACATAAATTATGTCAAAAGAATTATTGTAAAGAGTTCAAACCCAGTACAATTGCAATATCAGCCAATGTGATAGATGACAAATGATGCATATGTCAGCAAAGGAGAAAAAAATTTATACAGTTATATTTACTTATTGCCATTGTATTTATTGTCTACCAAGAGTAAAACAAAAATGATTTTGTCATATTACTGATTCCCAGATGAGGATGTCTTGCAATGTGCTCTCTGAAACTGCAGAAGACAAAATTAGTTTTCCAGTTGCCAACAAACCTTTCAATAGTCTTCTCTTGGTTCAAGAGATCATTTCCTTAGAGCCAATAACCCTCACATCTACTAGAAATCCTAATCTTGTATTTTAGGCCTCCTTTGGAGCAAGTTTTATGTAGGCTGATTTACTGAGTTGTCACTGGGTCTGCCAGTTTAGCCAGCAGAAGTGTCTATGAGAGAGAAAAGTGTTGATATCCTTCCAGCTTCTCACCTTTTACATCAGAAGCCTTCAAGTTAAATGTTCCTAGAGGCCTCCTGCAGTCTGGGTTTCTGGGTGTAGAATGCCACAACCAAACACAGTTGAAACCTCAGTTCCTTTGGTAAGGTTGGCACATGTTTTCAACCTGTTCGTATGTCTCCTTGACTCCATTTCCATATTCCGTATCATTAGAATTTAGAGCACTTTAGCAGGCAGGGTTCACTGCATTGTTTATTATTGTTGGATAATAGCTGTCATCCATTCAACTCTACTAATTTTCAGGTACTATACTTTGTACTCCACAGTGTCCAACATCGTTAAGTTCTTTCAACAATTAGAAGAGTATTGCCCTTGGAGGGGCATGGATGCTAAAATTAAGCAAGGTTAAGTAGTTTGCCCAAGACTGCACAGTAAGAGGAGAAACTGGAGGAAGATCTCAGCTCTGGAGCTACAAAACCTTTGCTCTTTCATTGGGTCTTAGGTATGGTATACAACACAGTGCTGTTTAACTCTCTCCACTCTGAATAAGGTTATCCATTATGCTTGTTGTGTTAGGTTGGTTATAGATTAAGTAGTAAGAACATTGTTTTGTCCGTTGAATTTAAAAAGCTTCCTTTCTCCTAGTCATTTGCATCCTTTTTTCTCCATTGAATTTATATTCTATCAGAGTTATTTGCATTATGGTTTTATTTCCTTCTATTAGGCCTACTTTCTGCAAATAAGTCCACAGCCTCTCTTGACAATTGTGTAGACAGACAAGATAAGGCTTTTCAGTAAACTTATTCTTAGATTCAGCTGCGGATGATTCCTTAAAATTTTAGCCTATAATCCTTGGTCATAGTCACAGAATCACAAAGTAAGAAAAACCTTCTGAGATTACATAAGGGTAACACTTCCCTTCCAAAGGGAGAAAAATAAGGTCTCAAGATGTTGACTATTGCCCATATTTATGCAGCTTTGGAAAGTTTTTCAGTTGTTTAACTTGCTAAAAGAATAGAGGACACTCCCATTACTATGGTTAGGTCTATATAATGATATATAATCCAATTAATTTAGTCAAATCTTCCAGTTTCTTGGATATCTTGTATATAAGAATCTATGAAATGGTTTAAAAATGATTTGGTGGCCAAGACCTGGAAACAGCTGAAGTTTCCTTTGATAGGTGATTGGATAAGGAAGAGGTGGTACGTATGTACAAGGGAATACTACTCAGTCATAGGAAGATGAAATACTGCCATTGGCAACAACATGGATGGACTTTGAGAATATCATGCTAAGTGAAATAAGTCCATCACAAAAGCTAAGAATCATATGATTTCACTCAAGCGTGGGAAATAAAACTAAAAGCAACAGATGAACAAGATGAATAAGAAAAACAAAACTCATAGAAACAGACAACAGTATGGTGATTACCAGAGGGAAGAGAGGTTGGGGGTAGTAAAGGGTAAAGTGGGTTAAATATACGGTGACAGAAGATTTGACTTTGGGTGGTGGGCACACAATGCAATACACAGATCATTTTATCATAGAAGTGTGCACTTAAAACCTATATAAGCTTATTAACCAATGTCACCCCAATAAATTTAATACAAATGATTTTTAAAATGAGCTTTTTATTATGACTTGTTTTCTGATTTATAAAAATATTCCTAATGTATGGCTACTTCATATTTTGCTGAAAATAAAACAATCCATACAATAAGGGCACCTTTGTTTAAGACAGAATCCGTTTTACTTTACCACGCTTAGTGAAGTTTACAGAGATTCATTTAGGAGTTTCAATACCAAAATTAAAACACACACACACACACACACACACACACACACACACACACACTCAGTAGATAAAAATACAAACCCAGTTATCACATGTGAAGAAAAATTGAATGATGCAAATATTTATTTTGAAAGGAATTGATGAACTCCTCGAGTGGAAAACACACATAGCTTTTTAATGAAGATTCTTGGATTCTTTTGATTTAGTCAGGATTTTCATTCTTGGCTTCAAGCAGATGTTCTGCCAAATACATACATTCTGTCAGACTGAAAGAGAGCTGCATTGCATGCTCTCATGTAGATAATTAGCTGGGTGTGTAAATGCATCTACTCAGGAAGGAGTTAGCCAGTCACTTCCCACCTGGCCCAGCATTGTTTCCATGGTTCAGCATCAGAAACCCACAACTTCCCTACAGTCAGTCTCCTCTGGAGTACTCACCTAGCTAACCTCCTTGAGTCATCTACTCCAAGGATGCTATCATACCATACATCCCTTGCATATTGTAGTTTCCATTTGTCAAAACAATTTAAAACCCTTGCTTGAACCCTCCTCCCTCATTATTAGCTGATTACCTTGTCTCATATTTCACTATTAAGATAAAATAACTAAATAGAAACTCTCCCAGATCCAAAACTACCAACCTGCACACTACTGTAGTCAATTCTCTGACTTGTCCTCTTTTATTGTGGCTGGGGTGTCCCTGCAGCTACCAAGGGTCAAATCCCTCATCATATTTTTTTGTGCTCTGAATCATAATTCTTCTTAACTTTTTAAGGTCTTGGCTATAGCAATTTTTTCCCTCTGCCTCTTGCAGAGAGACAATGGGACAAAACTGTAATCAAAAGTAAGGATCAACCAGAAGTAGACTGAAAGTGTATTTATATTCAGAATATATAAAGAACTCCTACAATTTAATAAGCTAAAGACAGACAATAAAACAGAAGGCAAAGCCTTGAACAAACTCTTCACAAAAAGGATGTCAAATGGCCTATACAAGGACAATGTTCAACTTCATTGGCAATGAGACAAATGTAAAATAAAATCACAATGAGTACCATCACACAATCACCGAAAAGGATACCATTCAGAAGACTGAAAAAAACAGGTATTGGTGAGGATGTGGGCCAATTGGAACTTGTATATGTTTGATGAGACTGTAAATTGATGCAGTAAACTTTGGGAAACTGTTTAGCATGACCCTCCAAAGTTAAAGTTATATAACTTTAAAAAAAAATGCATGGGCCTGTGATCAAGAGACACATACAAGAATAACCAATATAATTTATTTCCAATGTTTCTTCTGCTCCTTCCTTTCTTCTCCTTTTAGTATTCCAATTATGTGTGTGTTATACTTTTAATATTGTCCCACAGTTTCTGAATGCTCTGTTCTTTTGTTTCCATTCTTTTTTCTCCCTTCAAATTTCAGTTGGGAAGTTTTTTTTAAGTATCTTAAAGCTCATTGATTCTTTCACTGTCAATGTTCAGCCCATTGATGAGTCTAGTGAAGGATCCTTCATTTTTGTTGCACTTATAGCATTTTCTATCATTTTTTCAGAGTTTCTATCATATTGCTTACGTTACCCACCTGTTTTTGCATGTCTACTTCTACTGTTAGAAGCCCTAACATATGGTTATTCTAAATTCCCTATCTGATCATTTCCAACATCTAAGTCATACCTAAGTGTGGTTCTGATGATTGCTTTATGTGTTTAGATTGTATTTTTTCTTGCCTTTTGATATGCCCTGTAAGTTTTTGCAGAAAGCTACACATGCATTGGCTAATAAGAACTGAGGTAAATGGGCCTGAGTGTGAGAATTTATGTTAAGCTGCTGAGGCCTTAGGCTGTGTTTAATGTTTGCTTTAGCTCTAGGTGATAGAGGTTTCAACTTCCTGTGATGTTGACTTTTTCTCCTCTCTTGACTTGGGGCTTCCCTAATAACTCCTTAAAAAGAGTCTATGTCTCGCAAATCTTTCAACTGTGATCTACCATTATTATTTCTAACGCCTTTTGGTGTGGTTGTGAAATGTGGGAATGGGGAAGTGTTTCATTATCTTCTGAATAAATCTTGGGTTTTTACTGGACCTGTGACTTGGGGCCATGACCATCACAGGAGTTTCTGCAGTGGTATAGCTTCTGTCCTCCTCAGTCCCCTACTCCCTTCCCTGGCTGCAGCATTCTCAATCCATGAAGCTCTGATTTACATCGATGGTTATTTTTTCTGTTAGATGAGACAGGAAAGCTGTAGGGGGCTGGAGTGTGTATGAATTCCTTTCCCCTAGGCCAGAGAAGGCTCTGGTAATGTCATTTTGCTGAGAGGATGTCTTTGTCATGGAGAAGGTTCTGGGTATATTTCACAATGATTGCTCTTTCCCTCCTCCCTGCCAGAACTACCAGAGGATCTTTGTGGGAATTTCACCATGAAATACTGGTGATGCTGGTGAGATTCCTGGAGGAACATAGTGGAGATGGGGAAAGAAGTTTCTTACTCTCAGGCTAATCCACACTCGGTCTCCACCAACTTGTCAACATTACCATTTAAATGTTCTTACCAGTTTACCCTACTAGTAGATTCTGTTTCAGATAAGTAAGTCTTGGCTGTGACATTCTGGGTGTTCCTGTCTCTTCAAATTTTAGGGTGGTAGTTTGCTCTGCAACCTCAGTTTTTGGATGGCTTTAAGAAATGTTGTTGAGTTTTGGTTTGCCCAGCTTTTTCTTATGTAAGAATGGGGGTGACATCTTCCAAGCTTTTTACATGTAGGACCTGAAACTAGAAACTTCCTATATTACTTTGGCTATTATATAATGGACAACACAGAATGAACCTTCACAATAAGTTAAATAAATTCAATGGAATAATATGCAACAATAAAAATATGCACATAACAGATAAATCTCATGATCAGTATATTGAGCAAGAGCAGAAAAAGAAGGGAAAAAAATCAGAAAAGGAAAACTATGGAATAGTATTAGGTTACTGATAGCAGTTATCTTTAGGGAAAAGAAAAGTAGTTACTGGGGGAGAGCATGAGGGGTGTATTCTATTTCTTTTTTTTTAATAATTATTTTATTGTTGTTCAATTACAGTTGTCTGCATTTCCCCCCCACCACTCCCCACCCACCCCAGCCAAACCCACCTCCCTCCCTTGCTCCCACCCACCCCCTTGGTTTTGTCCATGTGTCCTTATAGCAGTTCCTGAAAACCCTTCTCCTCTTTATCCCCTTCTACCTCCCCTCTGGTTACTGTCAAATTGTTCTTAATTTCTATGTCTGTGGTTATATTTTGCTTGCTTTTTTCTTTTGTTGATTACATTCCAGTCAAAGGTGAGATCACGTGGTATTTTTCCCTCACCTCCTGGCTTACTTCACTTAACATAATGCTCTCTAGTTCCATCCATGCTGTTGCAAAGGGTAGGATCTCCTTCTTTCTCTCTGCTGCGTAGAATTCCATTGTGTAAATGCACCACAGTTTTTTGATCCACTCATTGACTGATGGGCACTTAGGTTGCTTCCAGCACTTGGCTATTGTAAATTGTGCTGCTATGAACATTGGGGTGCATAGGTTCTTTTGGATTGGTGTTTCAGGGTTCTTGGGATATAATCCCAGCAGTGAAATTGCTGATTTCACAGATATAGAACAAACATTTCAGAAATTTATATGGAACCATATACGACCCTGAATAGCTGTAGCAATTTTGAGAAAGAGGAACAAAGTATGAGGGATCACAGTACCTGATATCAAACTTTATTATAAGGCCACTGTAATCAAAACAGCCTGGTAGTGGCATAAGAACAGACACATCAATCAATGGAACAGAATAAAGAGCCCAGAAATAAATCCAAGTCTTTATGGTTAGTTAACGTTTGACAAAGGGGCAAGAAGCATAAAATGGAGTAAAAATAGCCTCTTCAACAAATGATGTTGGGAGAGCTGGACAGCTACACGTAAAAAAAATGCGTTCTATTTCTTGATCCTTCTAGTGGTAATGGAGGTGTTTGTTGGGCCACAGTTTTCTGTTAGTACATTATGTTCCTGATGAAAAATGTTTGGAAAAAAGTGACTGCCAGAACTTTTGATCATATACATTTTCTAAATATCTGGAGAGTATTAAGATGACAGTTTGGGTTAAACACTTTGAACTAGCTCAGAAGTAACTTGACTTTTATACATGAAATCAAACCTGTGCTTCTATTAAGAGAACTAGTTATTGATATATATACTCAAATATCAAATTTCAGATATATATGTCTGAAATTTAATATTTGAATTGAAATTATGTAATAGATCTGGAGCCCATTTCAAGGCATAAAATGTGGAAGACAATAACATAAAAAATAAGTAAATGTTCCATAACCTTAGGTGATGGGAATAATTTTAAGAAAACTGCCTTTGCACGCCCCTCATGTGGCCTCCTTGCTCATCATTCTTGCTGCAATGATCACTCTGGAGGCTAAAGAACATTTCTACTTGTACCCTCAAAAGTGGAATCCATCACTCCTTCTTCCAGTTACTTTACCACTCTGCAGTTTTAGCTTCTCTTTGTCTCTGCTTTTTCATCCCTTCTACTCTCACACTACCTTTATTTATTTGTTTTTCATTACTTGTGACTTCTACCCACACATGACTTCTTCTGTCTCATGACTGTTGCTTGTTACTTCTTCCCTGGGTAACGCCTTCAGTTTCTGCTCCCACCTGCAGTGTGTTTGGCATTTGGAGTCCCTGGAAAGCTCTGCTCAGAATCCATGGTCATGCACCAGTATAGACTAGTTGTATTTGGCAGGCTTCTCCTGCCTGATGCCCCACAGAGGCTGCTGGTCCTCTTCCTATCTAACCTATTGAGAAAGGCTTTGGGGTCAGAGGCTGATCCCTGGACCCTGAGCCCACAGTAATTAGTGATCATGAATGGATATTGTAGCTCTCAGACAGTATGATGCATTGGCCCATATTGGGAAAATGTTTAGCAGAGGCTGTTATGAAGAACAAAGGGCAATGTAGTTAAGGAAGGAGTAGAAAGAAGCACAATTTGTGTTTATGTGGGAAATGACAGAACAGAGTATCTGGAGATCAAGAGGGACCTCAGAAGTCCTAGTTTTCTTAGAAAAAAAGTCTGTACTCTTTACTCCAGGAACTTCAGTGGCTGCAGGGAAATAGCACATCCTTCTTTTATAGGTAGGGCAGAAGTCCAGAGGGGCTGGGAACTTGAGGGACAATGCTCAGACCTTAGCATTTGTGTTCTAAGCAAGCAGAGTCAGTAACAGCAAATTGCTTTGACTAAAACATTGCATTCACAAGTGTAGCAGCTGTGCACCTGGCACACCATTTGAGAGAAAGTAATTTCCAGTGCACTAGCTGTGGATGTGTTGCACTTGAGTGAGACAGAAACATCATTAGGACTTTCTCTGCAAAGCTACTCTGGACACCTTGGAGCTATCTAAACTCCTCCTGGTACTTGAATTACATAGGTGCCTTTCCAATGTCTGGTGATGAAACCCTGAAGAATTTGGGAGACTTTTCTGTATCTGTAATTGGACTTTGCTAGGAGGGAGTAATAGCCACAGTTCAATTGACCAAAAGAAAGTACCTTTCAGGAATTTAGGAATATATCCTGAGCCAAAGAATTCAGTGGGCATAAAGTTTCAGTTTATGCAAAGTAAGTTCTAGAAATCTGCTGTATAACTGTGCCTAAAGTTAACAACACTGTCCTGTGACCTTTAAAATTTGTTAAAAAGATAGATTTCATATTAATGTTTTTACCACAAGGAAAAAAAACCAAGGGACAAAGAACCTTTTGGAGGCAATAGGTATGTCTGTTACCTTGATTGTTGTGATAGTTTCACAGGTGTTTGCATATGTATGAGTTCATCAAATATATACATTAAATGTGTGTGGCTTCTTTGTGTGTCAATTATGTCTCAATTTTAAAAAAATCAGTAATTTTTTGTCCTGCCCTGGGAACAAAAAGGAGCGTGGTCCCAGGAGGAGATGCTGGGGAACTCAGATCACAAAATCACTGCATTTCTTTGGAAAAGCTATAGAGTCTTGGCTGGCATGATTTAGTTGGCTGGGTGTCATCCTGCAAACTGAAAGGTTGCTGGTTCGATTCCCAGTCAGAGAACATGCCTGGGTTGTGGGCTCTGTGCTCTGTCCCTGTCGGGGCTCTTGCAGAAGGCAGAAGACAATCAGTTGATGTTTCTCTTTGACATCAATGTTTCTCTTCCTCTCTTTCTTCCTCCCTTCCCTTCTCTCAAAATAAAATAAAATAAAATAAGAATTAGAAAGAGCTATAGAGTAAGTACAGCTGGCAGAACTTCTTGGAAAGGTCTTCAAGATTATAAACTAGATAACTTAAAACACTAGAAATTTTTGCCTCACCGTTCTGGAAAGAAGATGTCTGAAATCAAGGTGTTGGCAGGCTGTACTCACTCTGCGACCCTGGGAAGAGTCCTTCCTTGCCTTTCCTAACTTCTGGTGGGTGCAGGCAACCCTTGGCACTCATTGACTTGCAGTGTCTTGGTCTAATCTCTGCTTTCATCTTTACATGGCATTTTTCTCTGCGGCTTGACATCATTTTCCTTCTGTGCCTGTCTCTGTGTACAAATTTCTCTTCTATAAGAATACCAGTCATACTGGATTAAGGCCCACTTGATGACTTTATTTTAATTTGATTACCTCTTTAAAGACTCTATTTCCAAATAAGGTCACATAGTGGGAAATTGGGGGGTGGGCTAGGACTTGAACATAGGACTTGAACTTCTTTCTGGGGGAAACACAATTGAACTCATAACATAAGGCACTGTTGACCTTAGAACAGAGAGATTGGCTAGGTGGGTCTAACATAATCACGTGAGCCTTTAAGGAAGAGAACTTCCTCTGACTCATGGCAGAAGAGGAAGTCAGAGAGAGTTGAGGCAGGAGTGGGATTTAATGTGCCATGGCTGGCTTCAAGATGGTGTGGGCCACGAGTCAAGAAATACAGGTACACTCTAGGATCCAAGGATGGACTCTGGCTGGAGCCAGCAAGGAAGGGGACCTCAGACCTGGAGCTGTAAGGAAATGAGTGTTCTGACAACAACCCGACACCTGAGCCTTCAGATACGAGTTCATCTCATTCAGTATCTTGACTTTGGCCCCATGCAAAAAATCTGGCTAGTCCACCTGGGTTTCTGATCTACAGAGCTCTGAGATAGATGAAGGCTGTTTTACGTCATCAGGTTTACGCTAATACAGTAAGGCGTTACATAGGGTGCGGAGAGCTCTTCCCTAGCATTGGTGTGCACAGAGCCACCCTGGGAGCCTGCGCCATTCTTCAGTGACATTTCGGTTCCTCTCCTCTATAAGAGCTGCTGCCACAGTCAGATTTTTGGTGCTGACTATGATTAATAGGAGAAACAGATTCTGGAAGCTGTTGGAAGCCAAGGGACAGTTCAAGCATTTTCTGTGCTCTTAATGGACACCTGAAGCCACCGTTGAGCTCTGCTGAGGACTTCTTCCTGGGAGTGCCAGGACACACTGACAGGAGCTGGCACTGGAAGCAATCGAGACTGCTTTAATTGGAAACATCTAGTCTCTTCCATGTTATTGCTCCTACGAATAGGGGATTGCCACAGACTAGGGAAGTATCGTTCCAGACAAGGGGGCTGGAGTTCAGGACAAAATTTAAGATCAGTGGAGGAACTTGAGTAACAGCTAAGAACAAGAAAAGAAGCCCTACCACATGAACAGGGGCACACACAGTGGGGCTCATACATAAGCCTGCAGCTTGAGGGCAAACACATCTTCAAGGGATCAGTTGGGACAGACTAAGAGTGGGGTTAAAGCGCCTATACATACATGGTGGGGCTTGCTTATTAACTGAAGGACTGGCTAGGGTTAACAAGCAGCACAGAAATGTTCACTCCTTACCCTCGGGCAGGAGCTTAGACATGTGTGAGCTGATCTAATGCAGTTAGAAACCTGGAGATCCTGGACGATGTGCCCTATCAGTGCAGAATCCTTGAATTGAAACTGATATTCATATTCTTAGCTTTTCGGGGTTTCAGGAGAGGCTTGAAAAATAACTATATATTTACATGCCTGTTTCCTTAGATCATTTATCTAGTTTTTAAACCAGTATTTTCTTGGAGATGTAGTTTTGTCCTTTACTTAGTAAGAAGGATCCAGAGTGAGTAACTGTTTCATTAGAAAGTGAAGGTTATAGGCCTCATTGTGAAATAGAATTTGGCTGTTTAGTTATATTCAGGTTAAAGTTAATGTACCTGTAACTGATGTGGTCAACATAATGTGAAGAAAACAACCTCTCAAAAACTTCTTGGTATCAGCGTCTTGATTCTTTTTCTCTTTTGGCTGGGGTCATTTGTCCCCTGAGCACAGGAAGCCTGGGTCTCAGCATCTGGGTGTAGCTTGACTAGGGCCAAGTTAGGTTTAAGGGCTGCTGGCTCAGTGTCAAGTCACTGTGTCTGCTCAACTGGCCCTGCCCTTGGTCCCCAGAGTCTGCTCAGAGTCATCCCATCCAGCTGCCAGCATTCAGACCTGGCCTGCTTCCTGATCCTCCTGGGTGTCTTCCCCTGACCCGGCTCTAGTGACCGATTTCAACTCCGAACCTCTATGGGATTCAATATCTGTAGCTATTCAGTACTTAATATAAATTACCTTGTCTAGATTTTTATGGTACTTAAAAAATTCGTTGACATTTTAGAGCTTTGAGAGATCTAAGCAAGTATCTATCCTAATTTCTCCTTGAAGTATTAAGCTGAAATCATATAGAGGAAGAGCCAAGACTAGAATTACATACAATAAAACTCGTCTTCTGTCATTTTTCTTCTACGGCAATGCCATCATTATTTTGTATTTTCACTGACGTACTGGTCCCTCAAGGGTCAAGGACTTGTTACTATTTCCTCTATAGGTGCATGGTCCTATAGTAGATAACATATCGATATCATTGATGAGAAAGCTCATTGGTAAGTGCTTAGTGGTCTCACATGGCTATTTAATGAGTGTAATGATTATGGCCACCTTCATTTACACACTGAGGATTGACATCAGTTAATAAGTATTATTCCCTTTATTGATTTCATGCAGATATTGTCCAAATTTTAGCTTCTCTGTAAGTAAAATGGGAACCAATCCTGTGGTAAAATTCTATATAGGTAATGATTTGGACAGAGGAATGGCATTAGCCAGTATATACCGGTATTTCTTTAAAAGATGGGAGGAACACCTAAAATATTACATACCAACTTTATCAGCATCATTTTCACTGCGAACACAGGCATTCTTGAACTAGAAAGGTTAATATAACTTCTAGAGATTTGACAACAGGATGGAAAGCTTTTTTACCTTATACAGGGTCCGGCACAAATAACACCCTTTTTAATTACAAAACCTTTTATTACAAAATCATAGGCATATGATTCTGTAACATAACAGTATTGCACTCAAGCACACCATACGACATTTTAGGTGAAGTGTTCAAATTAAAGTGTAAATGATCACACCAATATTATTACCCTACCAACCTCACTCAAGCAGGCCTTAGTTCTGCCAAACTCTGCATTGACTATGAGGTTTTTGACATTGCACTTACTGATGACTATGTGTAGCACAATAATGTACATTTAACATGTTTTCTTAATAAGTCAGTAAGGTAAAACATATATTGTTATTTGCTGTAGTCTGGTAATAAGTCCTACAATAAATCAAGTCAGAAATCTAGGTTTAATCGGCATACTTCAATTCCTGGGGTTCCTCGATTAGAAAGGTTATTTTGTGGGTACCACTGTTAAGATTAAAAAAGTCACAAGGTTGACATGGCTATTTAATTTTTAAAAATTGAGTTAGCTGTGCAAGAACTGAATGCTTTTCTGGTTAAGTTATTAGTGTCTGCTCTGCGTCAAGGAACTGAATTTCATCAACAGTCTCTTTTTGCTCTTACCTTTTTAAAATGACTGCTCTTGGTCTATGGCTTACTATAAGACACATTAAGCAGTTGTTCAATATTTTTCACTAAATTTGGCACCATACATTCAAAGTGTAAAGCCTTAATTTGAGAGATTTCTACTGACCCATCAGTTGGGTCATAAAAGACTGAATAGAAAATTGCAATAAGCAATAACCAAAAAGGAACAGCTTGGATCAATCCTGGGACTAATGGGGAGCAGCTTTAGTTTATGAAGTGTCCTTCCAGGTCCTTGGTGTGGTTGGTTGTGGAGTCAGGAGTCACAAGCTGGAGGAGCCTGGGGAGATTCTGTACGGCCATGTCACCAATTCAGACAACTGGTAAGCACCAGTCAGATTGGCTACTCCCCACCTAACAACAAAACCACATAGATTGGTTGGGGGTGTTGCTGGGCAGCAGGGTTTTTTTGTACTAATACTCAATTTAATCTAAATGCAACTAAAACATTTCTTGGAATTGGCATAATCAGCTCTATTATTTTAAAGTCAATTTATCAGTAGATTAAACATCCTACAGGGAACCACAGCAGGCTCTTAGAAAGGGTCTGTCCCTTTCAGGTCTGGGTCCGATATGCACATGCAGCCAGAACCAGATCTGCTCCCCAAACTAGGCTGTATGGGCAGCAGCTGTGGTTGCCCCTCATCAGGGAAATGGGGGGTGGGTAGCTTTTCTTGAGACCATACGGGGCTTGGTATGACATGCAGCACAGTTCTGAGGAAATAAAACCTAAAGCACAAACATTTCTGGAAAATAGTCTGTAATTGCACATAATGAAGCATAGAAGAACAATCATTTCTTTCTAAGGAGGACACAAGTTTTTAAATTTTTTTTTAGTCCAGTAATTAGGTTGCCTATATGAGAAATTTCTATTGTGATTTACAAATTTAGTAGAGTTAAAAATGATATAAAATGTCAAGTTATAAATACACTCTACTGTTCTAGATAAAAAGAGAAATGTGTGGACTGAAAGCGATCCATCTAAAGGAAGTTTTATGGTTGAGCTAGTTTCTGCGGATCCTCCGGGACTCCAGCTTTGCTTTCCTTGGGAAGAGCTGATTGCTGGGAGTTTTCTCATGGGTAGCTTTCTTCCCACAGGAAGCTCTTCTTGTCCTTGATACCTTTCCAGTCAAAGGGATGCTCACCTCTGTTCCTCATGATTAATGTTCATTTTTCCACTCCAATTGTACTTATGGATAGTTTTCAACACCTTAATATTTTGCTGATATTTAATCATTCCATATTTATTAGTTTTGCCTACCAAGTTAAACTTGTGTTTTTGAAAATTCTTGGAAATTTGAAAAATGTCCTTTAAGAAGAGGGCTCACCATGGGACTAAGATTCTCCAATAGAATGACTGGTGGAACATGATGTAAATAAATTGGCAAACCGTGGCTTATAGCATGTAGCATACCTATTGGGCTTATGTTGGTAAATATATGGCCAATTGGTCACTTGCTTGTGAAAATATTGATTGTTTTGCTTTCAAATTATATTTATTAACTGACTTGAAAATTAAAAATCTTTTCCTGTTATCATTAGAAGTTTCTCTTATTTCAAAATGGGGGGAAAAAGAAACAAAACAAAAAATTCCAACCACACCTCACTGAAAGGTTCAGTGGAGCAGGCCAAAATATTCCATGACACCAAATAAAATAATTGATAACAGGTGGCCAGTTAGGGTTTACCAGCTGTGATGATAAAGACAAAGAGAACTTTCATGGTCAAGGTCAGGGTCTTGAACATACTTTTGATGTGAATAGAAGCTTTGTAAGGGTAAAGAATAAGAATACAATAGAATACTGTGTCATGAGAATAATACGGAAAGCTGGGAAAACTAAAAACTGTAGTCATTTTTTTTAATTTAAAAAAGTACCTTACATCCCTTATAATAAATTCTTACCTTATTCCCTGCTTTTTACTCATAGTTGTAAGAATTTACATAATTAAAGAGAAGAACCATTTTTTTTTTTTACTAATTAAGTGATGATTGATGGCCAGAATTAAGGCAAAATTATTTGGGGAAGCA
>VMDR010023000.1:0-15876 GCA_007922815.1 Macrotus californicus | reverse complement strand
AAGGAAGGAGGGAAGGAAGGAAGGAAGGAAGGAGGGAAGGAAGGAAGGAAGGAAGGAAGGAAGGAAGGAAGGAAGGAAGGAAAGGAAAAAAATAAGAGGAAAAGAAAAGACACTAGCCCAGGCCTTGAGAAGTACATTGCTGGGTTGCTGTGATTGTCTTGTTAAGGTCACAGTGTAGACCACACCTATATATTCAAGTGATGTTCCCATGAAGAAACGTGTTCCTATGATCAGCCTTCCTGGAAGAGGCTAATTCTGGATTTGAGAAGCCTTCATTTGGGGGTTAAGTTGGGCCTAGACTCTCAGGTGTGGAAATGCCTGGAGAGTTATCACAGGTAGGAGCTGAGGTACCCCTGACCACAGGGAGGAAGGTGGCTAGCCGTGATGTGGGCTCTCTAGACTCTGAGTGCCTACATCTAGGAGCTGCTGAAGGATGCAATCTGCAGCAGCACTCAGCTGGGCTAGAGTGAGGATGCACTTGCTTCAGACTGGTGTCCCAAAGAGCAGGGATGTCATGAGGATGGTGGGCATGGAGGCACAACAAGGTAGCAAGGTGAGAAGCCAGTGTACAGAAACTGAGGGGTGGGGTGAGGTGTTCCAGACCAGTAGATTTGCCAGGAAACCCCTCCAGGTAGATAGTTCTTGGGAATTTGTCTGGTGGGGATGGGGGTAGGGGCTCACATCACACCAAGCTAGACATAAAAAGCAGACATAACATTTTGTCCTGCCTCAGACTTGCGTCACTTGGGACAGTGAGTGGCAGGGAACACACATGGCTAAAAAACTGCATGAGAAGAAATGCAACAATCTGCGGACTGGAAATACATATCATTTGTTGAATTATAGGCAATCTCTTTTTCCTTGTTTTTTTTTTCTATAATTTCCAAGTCATGTACAACTTCTTCCACAATTAAAAATAGCAGCATGTTAAAAGTTATTTGCTGTGTGCAGTCTGAGCACCCCAGGCACTGCTCAGTCAAGGTGTCCTTGTCACCTCTCCTAGTAGTGCACTGTGGGGAATTACTCCTCTCCCTGCTTGGAGATGCCTGCTTCCAACCTGACACCCTGTAGGCTCCAGCTGCTCCAGAGTTCCTCTTTCCTGTTCTATAAAGAAGAACAAGGGAGACTAAGTTGTATTACATCTGTGTACTCAAAGAAGCAAAGCTGATTGTTAAGTGAAACAATCAGAAGGTAACTGTTGACTCTACCCTTCAAAGGACCTAGAAACTGAGTGGAGGGTAGCGAGCCATGTAAGCAGAGACTACCACGTATATGAACTGACCTGAACCCCTGCCTACGTGTCCAGAGGGAGGTACTATTGTTAAGATTACTGTGACGTGGAGCAGTGCCGTATTTTATTTTCAGATGTAACTTAACCATTTGGTATCTAAAAATCCTACAAATCTCTTTTCAGAAGAGATAGATAATCTGCACTTGAAGTACTTTTCAGAAATTCTAATCTTGAGCTACTGAAATAACCTTGATAAACAGGAATGATATTTGCAAACTGCGGAAAAGAATACTAACCACCCATCTGACAACGTTCTGGTCAACAAGTGTAGCACATTTGGATCACGTAAGTGCAATGCCTCATCCAAATACCCTCACTGAACCCCAGTTACAGACCATGACCTGTAACTATTTTTCATCAAGAGCTGGTACAAGAAATGGCCATGGGAAATACATGTACAAATGATTTTGCAAACACAGATTGTCCATTAGATTTCTCAAAGTCTCTATGATTAGGATCCTTATGAATAATTTGTCCTTGATTTTAGCATCTGTGGGGGAAAAAAGGTGTTCTGTCCTTAAAAACGTGTTATCTTCTACTAGACAAAGAAGCCTCGTGACACTGCTCTTTTGCCTTGGGTAATCACAGGCTCAGAATTAATTTAGTCCTTAATTATGGTAATTGTTTAATTTCTGCTTCTGGATAAAACTATTTTTCTCTAGCTCCTCATTCTCTTATCTTTATTTGAAATACCTTAGGTACATAATTATAGTGGGGGCCGTCAATGGGCTGGGGCTGTCACTCAGCTCCCCTGGCACAAAAAATAGCCACCCCACCTGCTACCCCCAATCCAGCCACACGTGACCCCAGGTAAAACTTTCACTTCGTTCTAATTTTGGGTCCATCTGTGCAATTTTTAAAAAGATTTTATTTATTTATATTTTTAAAGAATGGGGAAGGGAGGGAGAAGGAGAGGGAGAGAAATATCAACATGTGAGAAACACATTGATGGGTAGCCTCTCACAAGCCCCCAACCGGAGTCCTGGCCTGCACCCCAGGCATGTGCCCTGACTGGGAATTGAACTGGTGACCTTTGTCTTCAGAACGATGCCCAACCCACTGAGCTACACCATGTGGGGCCAGCTGTGCATTTATTTTTCTGACATGTTGGAGGCATCAGAAGACAGACAGACTAAAGAGAGATATAACATGTTAAGAGATGTCTGAATACATTCTAGCCTTAATTCAAGGGAAGGGAAAAATAGTCCAATATTTTTTTCTTGTACAATGAACAAAAACCCTAAAAGAAAAAAAAAATTGTCTCTTTGGACTGGTGATAAAAACAAGGAAGAATTACAAAGTGAAAATTATGAAACCTTGCCATTAAAGGCCCGGTTCTGTGATAAAGTTGTATCCTGATACTTTATACAAAATCTTTGCAGGCCTGTAAGGCTCTATGTGATCGATTTCCAAACTACATTTCCAGCTTTTTCCTGCCACTCTCCTGCTCATTCACAGCTGCAGGCATACTGACCTTTACATTCCTCAGCTATGCCAACCTCACTCTTGCCTCAGGGCCTTTGCACTGGCTGTGCCTTCTACCTGAAACACTCTCATCAGATCTTTATGTGTCTCTTTGTTATCATTCAGGTTTCTACTCAAATAACAATCAGAGAGACTTTTTTAGGCCAGTCCCTTTGAAGAAGCCCTTGTACCTTCAATTTACCTCTCTCACATCACCCTGTTTTTGCCATTGCCCATGTCGCTATCTGAAATTATATTTGTTCATGCCCAACTCTTCAGAATGAAAGCTAAGTGAGATTAGGGAGGTTGTTTGCCTTGTTCACATCTCTATTCTCAGCACCCAGGTCAGTGCCAAGCATACAGAAGGTCCTCAATAAAAAAAATTGTTAATCCGTTCATTTACTCAACATTAATGCCTTAGGTCTGGGTCCCATGAAACAGACTTTCAGATAGGTCAGATATTGATAGGATCCTTTGGGATCAACACCTGTGGGCAGAGAAGGGTGTAGGATGGGACAGAGGAAGGAGTTGAGCTGTAAGGCCGTCGTGACAACCCTGTAGTCAATCCCACAGAAACCTCTGGGGCTTGGCTGGCCCTTCGGAGTTGTCCCACCTTGAGGTAAGAGGGCTGGGCCTTCATACCTCTGGAAAGGGCATGAGACCTCGGGCTACTCGGCTCTCTTCAGTCGGGACAATTTTGGGGATGAGGCGGTTGTGATCAGTCAGCAACTGACACTTGGTCTTGAGGGGCGAGGGTGAACCTGGGCTGAACACCGTAGCACCCTCTACAATGAAGCACCTACTGTGAGCCGAGAATGAGCGTAGCTGCTGCCGCCGCAGTGAACAAGAGGAACAAAAATCCTCGGTTTATTGGGGCTTACATGCTAGTAGATTAATGGATCAATTATCTGTCAACCTGTCAGTCTGTATGTAGATTGTATCACAACACTTTCCTCATGTTAACAGAACACCTTCTGAATAGTAAGCAGTTGGAGGACCTTGATGCTTAAGGGGCATAATAAAGAGGGAAAGGCCCTGAGTCCTTTGACAGAAGCTATCATAAGCTTGTCAGGCCTAAATTTCTTATTGCAGGGGGAAGTGCCAGGGTCTCTTTGCATCTCATGATCTCATTAAAGTAACTTGTCAAAGGGGTTGCCTGGGTAACTAGTGGACAGTTACCAGGTGCTTTCTATAAGCTGGGCACTCTGGTGAGACTTGGGATGAGGATCTGAGTAAGGTTAGCTTCGTGCATGCCCTCCACCACCGCCCGGGGCACTCAGCCCTCACAGAACTTACCCTCCAGGGAGGGACATGGACGGGCAGAGCAGCAACTACAATTCAATGTGATGGGAATTCAGAGACAGTGTGAGTGCTCAGGAGGGGCCTGACAGGTGCTCATGATTTGCTGGCAGAGGGAAGTTTCTTGGGGGAAAGAGGCTTCTAAGTTGAAACTTGCACAATGACTGGGCCTTATCCAGCAGAAGAAGGTGGGAGGGAGGTGTGTTCTGGACAGGTGCAGGAGCACAGCGAAGTGTGCTATTCAAACAGCACTGAAATGACAGCTATTCAAAACCTGAATGTACCCAGGGGTGACGGGAACAAGGAGGGAAAGGAGGGAAGGTGGCGTGACCTGGGGCTGAAAGTGGGAGGGGTCAGACCCTGAAGGGCCTCAGAACCCTGACTGCGGTGCACGAAGTTTGCTAACGTGTTTTCAAAAGCAGGGGCGTGACGCCTCCAGGTGGTGTCCTACCACCTAAAACCCTGCAAACTGACAGGTGCGTTTTCTTGAGTTCAAAATGGAGACACTCCACGTATACAACCTATCTTTTTTATTCATATTTTGTCTTTTTTTCATTTGTCTCTTACCCAACTTTTGATTTATATGTCCATTTTTCTGTCTGGATAGAATATACATATTTTCACTCATCCTGGGCTTTGAAGTTTTCTTTCATTTCTATAACAGGCTTATATTTTCCCTTTTTCTGATAAATTCATTTTCAAATTCATGGGCTGTGGAACACTAGTTCTAGGAGATGCTTTGGGAAAAAAGGAGGGGGAGTCTTAGGTCAAATGTGTCTTCTTCTTGGAGAATCACAAACCATATCAGGCTCTGGGAAGTCCTACAGGAAAGAAGTGTATTTTAATTGTTGGGACTACTGTTTCCCAAACTTATTTTAACACAGAATTCACCCCAGAACTTTTGGGTTGTTTTTGTTGGTGGCAGTGTTTACGTTATAGAACATCTGTCAACATCCCTAGAACAGCGAGCATCACTGAGAGATGACCTGAGTTCTGTGCCTTCAGCCTCTCTTCCACTGTCCTCCTTTCCTCTATTATGTCACGCATGGTCTCTGTAATCTTGTTTCCTCTCCTTAGCCTCGGTCACTCCGATTGATATTCCAAGATGCCACAGCTGTGTCTTATTCTTAAGATTTAGTACATTGATAACTGATGGAGATAGAGAGTAGACTGGTGGTTAGCAGGCAATGCAGGGTGGGGGAATGGAGAGATGCTGGCCAAATGGTACAAATCTCTGGCTATAAGATGAATAAGTTCTGAGGATCTGATGTAAAGCCTGGTGACTGTAGTTAACAATACTGGCTTTCAGGGTGTGGCAAAGAAAGCTTACAGTTATATTAAAAACAGTTATATTTTTGTATTATTATTTATTAATTACTGTATTATTTACTATATGAACAATTGTAAATCTACTTTTGCTCCACCTTGTATATACTTGAAAGTTGTTAAGAGAGTAGATCTTAAATGTTATTACTACAAAAAGGGTAATTTGTGAGAAGTTGATAAAATTTTTGTGATGAACATTTCACAATATACACGTATCCACTCTCCTATATATGTGACACGTCAATGATATCTCAACAACACTGGAAAGAAGATATGGTTTATTCCATTACTTTCCTTGTTCAAGAGGCTCTGTGCTGCCTGGTCCATCTAAACACCATACCTTCCAAAATTTTGTCCAGGTCTTAAGGGCTGCACCGTCATTATTCATGTCTGTCAGTCCATCTACACACTGTCTCCTGCAGCATATGATTGGCTTGTTTCTTCCTGTGTGTATCTTGTTTGTCCTCACTCCTCTCTGACAAGTTATGTCTTATTCCCTCAACATTTATTTCAAAACTCACCTTCTGTGGAATCTTTTTCTGTATTAGCACAATTCTACTTTACCTCTTTAATACATCAACACCTATGTAATACTGGGGGAGAGGATTTGGAAAAATTGCGAGGTATAACTGAATGGGAGTAGTGCCTGGCACATAGTAGGTACAGTTTTAAAACATTGTCTATGTAAATGACTAATACTAAATATTATGTGTTATAGCAACAACAATATAAAGACAGATGAATTCATTCCCATTAATAAGCCTAATGCAGTGTGCACTAAAGTTAGAAGGGAAAAAAGAATGATCTTGTCCCACCATCTCATTCAAGATGAGCTACCCTAAAGCATGGTGACATTAAATGAAATGAATTGTCTAGTCAATGGAAACTCACATATGAAGCCAAACCTAAACACAAGCTCAGGCTACTTGATTCTGAGCCCAGTACATTATCCCTTCCCCGGGCAAGCTTCTCAACAACTCGCGGTTCATGTGAATGAATGGCCACTCATGTCATTACATGGGAGGTACCAGATGATGTGCACTTGAGTTATTCACAAAAGGAAGAGGACACTCTAGGTCACAGTATTCAGAGAAAGCTAGGAACAATGAAGACTCAAACCAAAGAAGCAGTATGATTTAGGAAGTTGGGGGTTGTGGGGCGGAGCAGGGAAGGCATTTAATTGGACAGAAACCAAAGAGAGAAAATGTTTGGAAGTGAGGGAGTGAGGATAAGGTGTATCCAGGAGGGCACACACGGGGAATCCAGCCAGAGATTAAAAATAGGCCAAAAAATAGCCTGTTCCCTGTGCCTCAGGCACTTTCCAAGGTAGTAGGAATAGATTTTTTTCATTTTTCCCACCAGAATTTATGACTTGGAGCCTGAAAAGAGTTCTCTAAATATTGAACTGAACATTTTCTAAAAGGAGAGACGGAGTCGTTCATTCACTGCCATGCTGCTATCACGAAGAAGACCGCTTCCTTTGTGTTATTTGCCAACAGCTGGAGGCTGGCTTCACAATCCCCTTCCCACTTGGCCACTGTGAACTCTCCCCCTATGAATACTCACTTGAGGACACTGCAGCTATTTTGGGTGCTTGGGTAAAGTGGCCTTCTTGAATGATGCTGGGGCTTTTTATATTCTTAAAATTAGCTGGTGGTGGCAACTTTCAGGATGAAGCGCACGCTGGTAATTGAATTCTGGTGAATAGTTAAGAATGGAAGTAAAGCAAAGCTCTGCAGAGCCTAACAGTGCACTGGCATTACACGTGTGACCTGCCGCACATCCACCTGGCTGACATTTTCAGTCTCCATGACAGCCACGAAGCACACAAATGCACTGGCGTTGAGGGATGCTGTCAATGATACTGAATGTTGACAACAAGCAAGGTCTCCCATCAGCCGGGAAACCCCGGGGCTATCCAAAATCATTTATCAACACACACACACAGCCACTGATCAAAGCCAATGCAAAAAATTCATTTCCAAAGTGGGAAATGTCTATTCTGTGTCGCGGTTCCCAGACAAAGCCCTTTCTTATTAATACCAGATGAGAAACGTTGCAGCTGCTCTTCTTCCATTGGGTGCGTGTACAAAACAGGCAAGGAGGAGCAGTTGCTACATATGCCGCATGTAATCCCCATCCAATTGGCTCAGGGAACTGCTTTCTTTTTTGTGTGTTATAAATCAGATGGCATGGGAAAGTTATTTTAAAAATAGTCTCTGCATGGTAATGAATAAGTTCATTTGTCTCTGGAGGCCAAGTGTTGGTTTCAATTTTAAAAAAGGAAACAACAACAACCACTTTATATGTGGTGTCACAAAAAGATGTGGCATTAGAATGTGATTGCTGAGAAATCTGGGATTCCAGAAAAATCAGACGCGTGGAGTAATACATGAAACTACCAGTTCTCTATATACACAGTTGGAGACTCACATTTTCTGTTTCCCATTATCCGAATGACTCTGGTAATTCCTATAAGATCCATAGTTTGGAAAACCAAGACCAAACAAGTTGCCTCTGCTTCCCTACCACAGGCCCCAGGGTTCCAGCCAACGTTCTCCCGGCTTTTCCATTGTGAATGAACTCTTTCTGGTTGCCGTTATTTCTGGCTCTTCTGGGTCAGAGACACTCACAATAGCCCTCCACCCCATAACTCACTTGACAGGTTTATATTAAATCTGCCCCACTATGTTGTTATTTTACAACCAATGGTTCTTATCTGGTGCCTCTGTGCTTAGGCCCGGGTGCTGTTTTGCTGGCTGTTAATGAGTTCTTTTTGGATTGTGATTCAGTTTTGCCCTCCTACTCACTTTAGAGATTGGAAAACTTCTCCCAAACTCAGATTGCCTGACTGAAGTCCCACCACCTCCTGCTGGGTCTCTTAAGGACCTGAGTCTCTGGTCTGGTCCTTGGGGCTCCACTGACTCCCTCCCAACCCCGAAGGGCTCCCAGGCTCTGTCTGACCCATTCCCCCTTTTACCAAGCCTCAGTTTCAACGGTCAAAATTGTAGGACACAAATACTTCCTTTGTTTTCATTGTTCTTACTAAACATTCTCTTAGCTTTAGCTACCACTTAGCTACTTCTAATGTTTATTTGTTCACTCAGAAACCTTTAAGATTTCTATGTTGTACCAGGTGCTGAAGGTGGTACCAAAAATTCTTAATAATAAGAAGACATGGTTCTTTCCTTGAGCTTGCTCACAGTCCAAGGTATCATCCTGTATGACATACCGTACATTTGTATAATGCTTTAATGTTCGCAAATAACTTTCACATACAATTTCTTGACCATTATGCTTTATGCTATAGATTAATTGACTTTCCCTATTCAAGACCACAACTGTTCCAAAGGAGTCATAAAACTAACTTTCCCATGATGTAATTCAGATTCATGCTGGAGAGAAACCTTATAAAAGTAATGAATGTGAGAAAGCCTTCAGTTAGAATTGTCATCTTTTTCAACATGCAATAATTTGTACAGGAGAGAAATGCTATAAATGTTTCATTGCCTGAGCAAACTGGCTTCTTGACCTATATTAGCTGGTGAATTTTCTATTTAAAGAGGAATCCATTCAGGGCCGCTTGGGGCCTTAATACCAGGTTCATCTCTTTTAAACTGAAAGAATGTGCAATTTATGCTTTTGAAATATGATTTATGTAAGTAGCTTAGTATGCTCAGTTATTCAGCCTGTTATTCAGTCTGATGCAATCCCATAATTTTACTATTTCTTGTACATTTTGGTGAAAGCCGACAGTAAAGATTCACTACAATCAGATAAGGCACAGCTGTGCTAGACACAAGTATGAACACACCTAAAAATGTTCTGTTGTCTACCTGGTCAACTAAAAAACATACTTTGCAGAATTTCCAGACAAAGGTATCAGGGGCATCTAGTGCCAAACCCTAAAGGCTGAGGTGGAAGTGTCACATTATGGAGCTACCTTTTTGACTCAAAGTCTCTAGGCTCTTAGTGACTTTTAGGTAATTTGCTGTAATTATAGGGTATGTTGCCCACCAGGTGCAGGTTAGCCTATATATGTAAATGTAGCCTTGAGCTCAGCAGGTGGGTGGCAAAGAGGAAAACAGGGAAACCAAGATCAAAACATTGCTATCTGGGCAACCTGGGGATGCTCTGACCCTCAAGACAACTTTGAAGTTGATTCTTCAAAAGCTGGAGAGATACTCTTGGCTTCTGAATGGATGCATTTATACGAGCAACCTGGGTTGTCAATCATAATCATAAAGCATCTTATTGTTCCGATATGTATGTTAAAATTCAAAATTTTGAGATTATCCAAGAAATTATTTCAGAACTCCATTCTCTTTGCAACTCAGTTTTAAAGCGAGACTTTTAAAATGCTCATGAAGTAGTCTTTATCTTAACAAATATTTTAAAAAGAAAGGGGATCTGCAAAAGCATAAATTTTGGTTTTAAAAAATCAAGAATCCAGATATTGAATCCTGCCACTGTATCACTGGAGTTTCAATATAAAAATGTGCTTCTTCCTCCCCCCTCCCAAAGAAATATTTCAATCAAATGTCTAGAGATGTGTAACCACACCAGAATGCTGTGCCTCATTACACACAGCTCTTCTGTGCCAGAGTATGTCCTTAATGGTACACAGCATTTTCCTGGGCGCTATTCTCTATTCCCTTCTGTCTTGTATTGGTCTTAGTGGAAAGGGGTGAATTAAGGAAACTAACCCTTAATGATTATCGACTACATCCAGCTATTGAAATTCATGTTAAAATGTTGTCTTTTTAAACCCTTACAGAGAATGTGCCATTTAAGTGTTATTATTCCCATTTTAGATATGTTCCCACATCTTGGCTATTATAAATAGTGCTACAATGAGCATAGGAGTGTTAGCGCTTCTCTCCATCAGCCATAACCATTAGAAATGCAATTTTTAGGAATAGAATTTCAATTCACAGCAGTAACAACTAAAAAGTGCTAGAGAATAAACTTAATAAATATGCACGAACCTTATGGAGAAAACTACAAGGGCATACCGGAGGCAGTAAAGGAGAGTTTGGATAAATGGAGAAAGCATTATGATGTAAGGGCTCAATATTACACAAAGAACATTTCTCAAATTTCTTCAAATACAATGCATTCCCAAACAAAATCCCCATAGCATTTCCCACAGAAGAGCATAAATACAAAAACTGTCAACATGATTGTCAAAATATGCTATTATAATAATGTATTGTAATGAGAACAATGTGCTTTGGGCATAAAATAATAAATAAAACCATGGAAAAGACTAGAAAGTCCAGATGAATACACAAACATATAGCTACACATACACGATTTTGGTACAAGAATGATAGTCTCAATGCCGGGGAGGGATAAGCAGCATAGCAATGGTGTTGGGACAACTGATTATCTACTCACAAAAATACACTCTTGATGGATTAAAGAACCACGTGTGTATATGCAGATGTGTCTGTGCACACGTGAGCTACGCACATTTACCGTGAGAATTATCTGTACATGCTCACAGGGAGACTTCTACAAGGAGATTCATTTCATGACCATTTTAATAGTGAAATATCAGAAACAATGTTCATTACGATTAGAATCATGGAACAAATCATGAAGTGCCATGCAATATGCCAAAGAATAAAGGGCACTCGTATGTAAGCACATTAAAGGCTCTCAGAGTCGTGTTTTTGAGAGTAAAACACAAGTTATATAAAATGTCCAATGTTATACTATTAATATCAATCAATTTAAAGGTATCATTCAATGCAAAATTCTACTGATTGCCCTGACCAATGCGGCTCAGGTGGTTGGGCGTTGACCGACAAAGGAAAAGGTCGCTGGTTTGATTCCCAGTCAGGGCACATGCCTGAGTGGCAGGTTCAGTCCCCTGTTGGGACATGTACGAGAAGCAACCAATTGACATTTTGTTTTCACTTTGACGTTTCTCTCCTTCTCTTTCTTCCTCTCTTCCCCTCTCTCTAAAAGCAAGTAAAAAAATTAAAAATAATTCTACTGATTATGTCTATATATCTATATGTATATACTACACATATATCTCTCTCTCTCTACATCCACAGATATCTCCACATATATACTTATAAAGCTAGGGCATATGTTTTAGTATATATTTTATATAAGTGTTTTGATATATAAATATATGTTTAATATATGTAATATATATGTGTATATGAAATGGACCACAATGTCTTCTCTCCCTTAGGGAGTGGACTGATCAGGGTTCCAAGTTTACGTGGCAGAGAATGACTTTGTGCTTTAACTGCCGCACTAACGTGACATATCACGTGTTGTTGCATTTCCTGTGCAAGGACTGGGAAAAGTGGATCTCGCCCATCTCAGAAGAATCTCTGGGAATTAAAGATCAAGATATTAAGGGCTAAGAATTAAATGAGGTATGGAGGCTAAACTCCATTAACATTTTTCATTACTTTCTGGTTAAATATTTTGGAAATAGAAATACGGGGCGGGGGGGTAGCCGGGGGGTGGGGGGGCAAAGAAACAAGAAAGGCTACTCATTTAATCACGTTCCTGTAAGAGCCTCTGATTGCTTTGGCACAACTGGTCCCAGTGTGGGTTTCTACCGTAGCAGGATATGCAGGGTGGGGCAGAAGGAGGTGTACAGTTGTGAGTGCACGAGACAGAGTTTATTCTTGTGTTATTAATATTCATTAATTACTGTGTTTTCCTCCATACAAACAACTATAAACCCACTTTTGCCCCACCCTATGCATTATCCTAATGTTCAAGTAGACACCAATTTCCATGTAAAGAGGCAATCACACAAGCACACCGAAATATACTGTTTAGATGAGTCACAGACATAGAGAGTGGTTACACAGATTCTCTTTTGTTTTCAAAAGAAGTGTCCGTTTATGCTTCACCCAATGCATACAGTCAGAACATATTTGTGGACTAATAGGAACAATCTTTAGGTTAACTTACAGGGTTAGGATTCAAGGAGTATTCCCCCAGCTACACAATTACCAAAGGGAAGAAGCTTGAACCCATGCCACCCCTCCAGGATACACATCACAGAAATCCTGCATCCTATAGAGTTCCTTTACTTGTATAACGTGGGCTGCTTCGTAGGGTGATAAGCGTAGTTGAGAGCTTCCGAAGCCCTATTGAATACTTGCATGCCGTACAGCTCTCACTATAGCACTCACCCACTCACTTGTCGATCCCCTGGTTAATGTTCCTGGGAGCCGATCTCTGAAGAGATGAGGAGTAAGAAAACTTGTCGTTCTGACGTTCCAGATAAGTAAACGCCTGGTAGTTGAAAACCACTGAAGTTATACTTTACAATACAGATCTATCCCAAACACTCAACCACTGAGGTGAGATATGAACAAATGCTGAAATATCCTTAGTCCTTTTCAGTAAGCACCCAGTTTTACCAACCATCTTTGGATCTTGAAGCAAGACAAAAAAAATTTAAGCTCCGTGGTAAATGTGAAATGAAAAATAATCCTGTAGCCTGCACGCTGTGAGTTGCCTAGTTCGTTTTCTTGCAATAAAACTGTGAGAGGCTCTTTGTTTAAACAGAACTCGCTCCACTCTTGCCTTCAAGGTATCTGCTGCTCGGTTTATTTTCTCTTCAATCTGTCAGATCATGAGAACTTTTTCTAACACACCCTCCCAAATTTTCACATTAGCAGATAGTACAAATTAATTTTTACCACATATGTTTTCGGCCTTAGTCATTGTTTGTTTTGGGGCAAAAAGGCTTAGAGGTTTCCAGCTTGTTTGTTCTACAGGACACACCTGAAGTAGAGTTCTTAGCTCTGATGATCCAGACTTCTTGGGGATTTTGTTGCTTTCTTTAAATCCTCCAGTGTAAAGCCTTTACTTTTCAATACAGAACATACAATGGCCTACTCTTATAATTTCCACTTGAATGTTTAATGAGCACCTAAAATAAAAAGGTCAGAGACAGGGCTCTGCTTCCTGCTCTCCCCACCTTCACCAAGCCTGCTCCTTCAGCATCCTCCACCTTAGCAAGGCCCCCCAGTGAAGGGCTACTCAGGCCAATATCCTCAGAGTCATGCTTGATCTTTCTTTCAAACCACATGTTCAGTTATCAGGACGTTTCGTCATCACAACATACTTGCAGTCTCATCTCTTCTCCCACCTCCACTGCTGGTCCGAGTCTCTGCTGTCCCACCTGGACTGCTGCGCTGACCACCCACTGGGCTCCCTGCTCCTACTCTTTACCTCTCGAAGTTTGTTCTCCAAACAACTGTTCGAGAGACTCTTCTAAAATGTTAACCTAAATTTTGTCCTTGCCCTGCTCCAGTCCACCCAATGGCTTCCCGTTGCTCCTACAACATAATTCATAAGCCTTACTTCGGAAGACAAGACATGCCTGACCTGGCTTCTGGTTGCTCTTCATCTCCACTCCTTCCTCTCTGATTTCCCCTGCCCTCTCACTCTACTTCAGTGACACGGTCCTCAGATGTCTAGCAAGCTGAAGGAGCACAACAAATATGCTTCTGCCCCAGAGCTTTTGCACTTCCTGTCTGTAATACTACCCCCACATGTATGGTTCACTTTATTCAAATACTATTTCTTCAGAGAGAGGAGGTCACCCTATAAAATGACAGCCCGTCACTCTTGTCTTACCTTACTTTACTATCTCTCCCTCACCCTCAGGTGGCATATTTTGCTCGTATTTCTCTCTCCTATTAGAATGGAAACGCCATGAAAGCCGGGACCTCACCCTCCTTATTCACCATAGCACCCCCCTGCCCAGGATAGGGCTTAGGCTTATCAGCACTCAGTAATGTTAGGTAAAATGAACATGCTGTTACTTACAGAGAGTGTATTTGTAACACATAAATTATACCTCAATAAAGCTGTTAAAAAATGAGGCTTTTGATTAAAAAATTGAGAAAAAAATGAATGAACCAAAGCAATACTTAACTTGAATTGACTATACTTCCTAAAACAAAACAAAAAGTATTGATCTATAGAAATCAGTGTTTCTAATTTTATGGCTAATATCCTCCAGTGAAAAGCTTCTAGTTCTTTTTAAATTATATGCTCAGCAGTTTGAAACATAGGAATGTAATATCTTTAAAATCACTTACATATTTGAGTGTTTTCTGAGTGCCCAGGGACTCTGCTAGTTTGCACATAAATTATTCCTTACACTCCTCAGAGGCAGCAACCATTATAATCTCATGATGAGGAAAGTGTAGCTTAGAGAGTTTGTTTCTGGCTCAGTGTCACAGTGATAGTGCTTGGATTTGAACCCAGGCATACTCCGGCACTAGTGCTTATTAGGGACTGAGATTAAAGGACAGAAAAAAAAAGTTAATGAGATGGATGCCAAATTGCCATATTTTGTAAGTGCCAAGGGACCCCAGACATTTTTAAACCCATAATGTCCCCCTTGCATCCTTCCGTCCTTCTACCCAGAGGGTGGCCACTCTGCCCAGCTGAGCCCAACATCGCCCTGTTCCGATTGCACTGCCTTCACGGCCGTGTATGGCATTTTACGATTCTGATAGGATTGCAGCCCCTCTGCATCATACAATTCTTTCTGGATCCATAAGAGTATATGCTTTCATTCTAGGTTCACTTTAAATGTAAAGAGGATTATGAGCTCAGCCCTAATAATCCAGTGTTGTCAACTCTTTCCCACACTGAATCGTCTACATAACTGTTGAACTTATTCTATGGCATAAATTCTTTTGGCCTATTTGGCTGCTGCTCACATTCCTTTATGTTAGAATGTACTGGAACCCAGAGGACCTAAGCCACCACCTCTGCTGCAACAAAAAAGGTATGTGTCACTGGCTAAATACCTGACCTCGAGAGAGATTCCCTGTTATCAGAAGCAACTGAGACAGAGCCTCCAGCATGCTGCTGGAAACCAGTTGCATCCTTTCTGCCCCTCCCCTCTCCCTCGAGCTTTTCCTAGAGGCAAGGACCATAAATAAATCTCCTGGACTTTCTGTCCTGAATCAGCCATCCCTGATCAGAGGACATTGTCTTGCAAACATCTATACCCAGGACACTTGGGGCAGATGAGCAGGGTGACCCACCCTCCCCGGGGCCTGCTACACACCCTTAAAAACCCTTCTACCCTTTCCCTTGCTGCTGTGGACTGCTTGAACTCAGCCCACCTGATCAGTGTTCTGCCCTGCCTCAAATAAAAGCCCTTAATCAACTTTATGGCTCCCAGCCCTTTCTTAGCCACCTCGGCTACCTTACACTCCAGGAACCTTCCTCTCAGGCAGTCATGTGCGTTGGAAAAAAAGCGTTCTAATTCAATTCAATGATGTCCCGTTTACTGCCCTCACAAATAACATCTGTCTGTGGTCCTGTCATTATGAGTAATTCTCAACCCTGAACTGTCTCCCCAAAAGGCAGGCCCACCACCTCCCCTTTGACCTGTCCTTACACCACGTGTCTCGGCTTTCTCTTCCCCTCCATTCCCTTTCCTTCCTTTCCACCCTGCCTTTCCTGGCATTGACCTTTTC
>VMDR010022999.1:0-15865 GCA_007922815.1 Macrotus californicus | reverse complement strand
TACATAGTTAGCTATGATATGGAAAGAAGCATGTGAGAATTTTCTGGAAGACCAAGGGAAAGAAAGTATTAAAACCAAAGGGGCAGCTGCCCTAACATGTTGAGATGTTTTCCCACTGCTCAAAACAGTTTTTGAACTTGTTGATTTTGATGCCCTTGGTGCTTCTGCCCTTTTTTGTTTTAGCTCTTCCACATTGGCAAAACATTTTCCTTTGAGGCCTTTTTTCATCTGGGTAAACAAACAAACAAAAAAACTCGCTCAGGGTGAGATCAGGTGAATAGGGAGGGTGGGGCGCTGGGGTCATGCTGTTTTTGGTCAAAAACTACTGGACCCTCAGCACTCATAAATCACCCATAGTGAAATGGGCAAATGTGTTGTCTTCAAAACAAATTCACTGAAGCTGAGCACAGCCTCTGACAACAACGCCAGCTGGTACACTGATACAGGTGGGTTCCTAGAGCACTCACCTGGCGGGAGAAGCCTGTACTACAAGGGGCCCACCCTCCAGAAGATAATTCCTGCTTTGGGGGGGTCCCCCCTCATACCGTAACTCCTCTGTAATTAAAACAACTTGATGTGGACATAATAGACAAGGGCAATGTAATATAAAGTTCAGATGTATGTTCAAGTATGGAAAGTTTGTGTGTTATTGTGATGGAATATTAAATCACTGGGCAAAGATGGACTTGAGGGAAAGAGGATAAAATTAGAACCACACTTCTAAGTGTAAAATAGGTAAATAAATGACTAACAGAAGCCTGTGAAAGAAACATGAGTTTAAAAACATAATTCCGTTATATTTCCATTATATCTCAATAAAGCTGAAAAATAAATGTTTACATTAAAAATTAGTATGCAATTAAAAATCCAGATGCAGCAGCAAAAAAAAGATTAGAAATTGGATTTAATTGAAATAAAAGAAAACATATCTGTGCATGGCACAAAAATAAGAAAGATCAAAACACAAATTAAAAACAAAACAAAACACTAGTATAGCCCTGGCTGGTATGGCTCAGTGAATTCAGCACATGTCCTGCAAACCAAAGGGTCACCAGTTCAATTCCCAGTCAGGGCACATGCCTGGGTTGCAGGCCGGGTCCCCAGTAGAGAGCATGCGAGAGGCAACAACACTCTGATGTTTCTCTCCCTCCCTTCCTTCCCCTCTAAAACTAAAGTCTTTAAAATTGAGTTTTACATATTCTTAGTGTTTTCTCAGAAACCTTAGGCCCTTCAGTGACTCTGTAGACAGTCTTTCACACCAGTATGTGGCATTCTGAGGGCATCTCTTTGATGTCCATTCCCATGGGACACTCACCTCCCTCACACCCAGTTATCCATGGAGAGTTTTTCCCAAGGCTGTCCTGACGTTCACACCTGAAAGGGTTAAAGTGCCCACCCCATGGTGTGCACTCCCCAAACTTAGCATCTGCCTGTGTGGTGCCTGGCAGGGATGGCTCCAAGGTAAGCCTCACACTCACACCTGTACAGACGCCCATGTTAGACTAGACTGGATGGAGTCTGCTTCACACACATGCAGGGCACGTGACTCAGTGCTGACCATGGGCTGTCAGTGGGCAGAGATATTCCAGGGCCTGTCACCTAATCATAGGGAGGGAAAAACACTGCTTCCAATGCTCTCCTCGTTCCAAATCCCCTCCCTGCATGTGGGAGACTGCTCAGCTCTGGCCTGTTTTATTTGTTGTTGATGCCTCTGGTATTGGGAACTTTTGCTTCTCTTTTTCTGCACTGTGTGTGGTGCATATTTCAGAAATTAGGAGCAGAAGAGGGCTCCCGAGGGGGCATATCCACTGTCCACCTTGACTGTGGAGTCACAAACGTTGATGTTCTCACATCTCAGCCCACACATCTCCACCAGATCTGGAATCCAAGGAGGACTGATCCTTCCCAGGTCCCAGGCACAATCACTACACATCCACTCTGAGGAGTGGAGTTCATGACAACATGTTGCCCATAGGGAAACTGAGGCTCAGAGATTGAATGTTATTGCTTGATAACAAAAGGGAAGTGGATGATGAAGGAATATTTAAACAGGAATGAGCTTTGTCAACAAAATTAGAGAACTAACCCACTTGTCCCCAAAAGCAGAAGACTTGAGGGCAGGACCACAGGATGAGAGGAAAGCTCTGGCTAAGGGAAAATGGCTCTGAGGAGGCAGGAATGAGTCAGGCTCGTTCCCTGGAAGGTGTGGGTGGACACTCTAGCTAAAAAAAATGAGAAGTTCATGAGGTGGCTGTGATAGAAAACCCACACCCCAGGGCTGGGGAAGGGGCGTGTGTCCTTCCTTATTTCCCTGCATTTATCCTTTGTGCTCATTGTCACAATGACACTCACCTGAACTGCACAATGAGCAGGAGATTATGTCTCTGCTGACCTGAGCTCTGCAGGCCCAGGGACCCCTGTCTTCCTGAAGCATCTCCAGGGCCTGGGTGACCAAGATTCGTTGGGAGGACCCACAGGGAGGTGCTGATGGCTGGGCAACGAGTGAAGGGTACCCTGTTGGGGAGGCTTCTAACCTGGAAGGATGTGCCCTGGGTCACCTCAGATGCAAAGGGCATCTCAGGAGGCTCCAAATCAGTTTGCTGCTTGATCCTGGAAACAACAACCAGGCTTCTGGGAAGGTACTATTCCTCTTCTTGTGGGGACTGCTGATGTGACATCACTGTGACAAGTAGAAACAGCCTCCCAGTGACCACACCCAGTCTGTCTCTCGGTTCTGAGGATTCTGCAGTCTCTTCCTTCTGAACAGCCAGAACCAGAGAGACACCATGACCCCCACCCTCATGGCCCTGCTCTGCCTTGGTGAGATCTGAGGGGGAAGGGGAAGCCCTGCTCTGTCAGGACCCCAGGGCTCAGGAGGCTCCCAGGGAGGTGGATTCTGCTCAGGATTCAGGGCCAATCTCTCACAGGGACTCTCTTGCAGGGCTGAGCATGGGCCTGAGGACCCCAGTGCAGGCAGGTGAGTTTGTTCCCAGAAGTACCTGGTTTTACCTTCTCATTGACAAGCGGGCGCAGCCTGATCAGCTGGAAAAGGAGATCAGCCTTTGCCAGGTGGCTGAGTGATTGGACATCATCCAGCAAAGCGAAGGGTTGTGGGCTCAATTCCTGGTCAAGAACCATAGGAAAGGAACCTGATGTTTCTCATATCGATGTTTCCCTCTCTCTCGCTTGCTCTCTCCCTCTGTTCCTCTCACTCTAAAAGAAAAGAAAAGGTGTTCATAAAATAAAAAAGGAGAAAATTAGATCAGGGCTGACAGATGGGGGACATCTGGGAGGGTCCTGGGACTGTGATCTGGGGACTGGGGATGAATGTCTTGTGACCCAGCCTCTGATTCCTTCCAGGGACTCTTCCCAAGCCCACTCTCTGGGCTGAGCCAGGCTCTGTGATTCCGAGGGGTAACCCTGTGACTCTCTGGTGTCAGGGGACACTGCAGGCCCATGAATTCCATCTGCATAAAGAGAGAAGCTCAATACCCTGGGACATACACAAGTTCCAGGATCCTGGGAACAAGACCAAGTTCTCCATCACACTTATGACAGAGCTCACTGTAGGGAGATATCAATGCTCCTATCTCAGCCCCACTGGCTGGTCAGAGCACAGCGACCCCCTGGAGCTGGTGGTGACAGGTGAGAGGACATTCAGGGATCCTAACCTCAGACTCTGTTCTCAGGAAGGGGTTTGCTCTTAGGGGGTCTCCCCCTCACAGCCCAGACATGAGGGAGGTGTGAGCCCCATTTAACATGCTGCCTCCTTCTCTTCTAGGATCCTACCACAAACCCAGCCTCTCAGCCCTGCCCAGCCCTGTTGTGACCTCAGGAGGGAATGTGACCCTCCAGTGTGGCTCACAGGAGGGATTTGACAGGTTCACTCTGACTAAGGAAGGAGAAGACAGGCTCTCCTGGACCCTGAACTCACAGCTACACCTCAATTTCCAGTCTCAGGCCCAGTTTACTGTGGGCCCTGTGACCCCCAGCCACAGATGGACATTCAGATGCTATGGCTGTTACAGGCTAATCCCCCAGGTGTGGTCACACCCTAGTGAACCTCTGGAGCTCCTGGTCTCAGGTGAGGTGCCCCAGACCCTATACTTTCTGTGCTCACTCAGCTCAGGACCCTGTCCCTAGGAAAATCAGAGACAGAAATAAATGAGCAGTGAAGAGGTTCACAAAGGGGCATCCATCCCTGAGAGGTAGAAAGAGACAGGGCCTCTTACCCCTGAGCTCCCTTTTCTGAATCTCAGAGAGAAAGAGCAGGACGGCAGAGTGAGATGTGTGTAAAGTGAGGAGAAAGGTGATTAGACTGAGCAGAGAGGACAGATGCCCTCCACTCACCTCCTGCATCTTCATCTCAGAGTCTGAGCCCCTGGGGTCCTGGCCCCCACTGGACCCTCTCCCAGAGAGAGCAACTTCCTCCCTGGGAGCCCAGCTCTGCAGGCCCCTGGGATCACCTGGAGCCTCCAGCACTCAGTGCTCACCTGAGAGTGAGGAGGGGCTGTGCCTGGCTCAGGAGGAGCTGGGGGCTCCCTCCCACACAGAGGGCTCTTTTGTCTGCTCGGTGGATCTGGGTGCTCTGGTCTGTTCCTGCTCTTTTCTGAGAACCCTTAGGCCACACTTGCATATATAAATTTGAGTTATAAATATTTCTGTCTTCAGAAAGGTAATACTAGATCTATGTAATTACAATTGTGTTAATTTACCCATTTATTATGAAAATAACCTTTTAATATTAAGAGGTTTTTTAAAACATGCGTTAAAAGGTGTATTTTCAAATTCAGATGCACTTTGAAGTTTTAGTCATAAAATTCTATATAAAATTATATAAAAATATATAAATAAACAACCCATGGATCCTGAATCCTCAGCTGATGAATAAATAAAAACTCTCAACTCCAGAAGAGTGAGCTTGAATGGTTCAGTCTCCCACAGTGAGCAGAGAGATTGCAAGGACATACTCTATTCTGTAATGAAAGACCACATTTCTCACCAAACCTGAATTCTTGGGTCAAAGCTAACCTATGTTCCAAAGGGCCTCAGGAGCAAAGTCTGCACTGAAAAGACCCTGGCACACTGACAGGACACATCACAGCAGACAGGACCCTCATAGCAGAGAAAGGGTTCCCGAAGGGGCTGGGAGCAGTCACGTCATGAGGAATGGGAGAGTTCTGAGGATGATTGGCTTGAGTGGCATCACCCCCTCACATGCTCACTTCTTTATGGTTTTCAAGGAGCAGCCGACACCACCAGCCCATCACACAACAGCTCAGATAACAAGAGTGGTGAGTAGGAGAATCCTCAGTTATGGGGCTGAGTGCAGAGGGTCCTGTCTGTCAGGGGGAGACTGGTGCACTGGGTGGGCATCCAGCATCCAGGGGTGACTTTGTCTCCTGTGACCTCTGTGACCTCTTTGTCCACATTTCCTAGCCTTCCAACCCCAAGATTACACAGTGGAGAATCTCATCCGCATGGGCATGGCTGTGCTGGTCCTGGTGGTCCTCGGGGTGCTGCTCTTTCAGGCTCAAGACAGCGAGAGAAGGGTCCAGGCTGACGCCAGGACCTGAGCACAGAGGTAAAGGAGCACTGTTCAGAGTGTAAGAGCCTTGGAAATGTGCCCAGAAGGTTCTGGAAGATAATCTGGGACATGCTGTGTGACATGACTACAGCTCATTGAAGGTGGAGGAGTCATTGCTCATATACAGGGGGACAGAGTCTGGACCCTTCTGCCATTAAATTCTGCCCTTCTCCTCCCGATCGTTGCTGAGTGATGTGACCTGTTTTTCCCTCTTTTCCCATTTCAGTGAAATTAGCATTTATCTCACATGGCATGGTTATGTTCACATCTCCCTACACTTTCAGAAAACACGTTTTTCTTTATGTCTAATTACACCTGCCTTGATGTACGTATGGAGTGCCCATCCACTCAGTTCATAGCATGTGATCTATTTTAATAAATCAATGAGCTGGCATAACAGAGATTCAGCCCACAAGAGATAAATCCAAAATGATGCCCTAGCACCCTCTCTGGACCCCACATGCCTTCCCCTTTCCTCAGATGGCACCTGTGGACTTTCTTCAGGAACCTCCTCACTCGGAATCAAGGCTACTCTTCTATCCTCAGAAACAAGGATATGTACATTGCTTTTCTGGAGAGAGTGGAAGGGAAAGAGAGAAACATTGATGGGAGAAAGGTACATTGATTGGTTGCCTCCCATACATGCCTGGACAGGGGATTGAACTCGCAATTCAAGTGTGTGCCCTGGTCGGAAATGGAAATCACAAACTTTTGGTTATGGAACGATGCTCCAACCAATGGAGCCACACTAGGCTGGGTGAAATCAAGATTTTTCTTTTGAAGGGATCTCCTGGGTGTGGAAAAACCCAGTGTTAAAAACACAATGCGGTACACAGATAATGTATTAGAGAATTGTAGACTTGAAACCTATATTTAATTTCATTACCCTATGTCATCCCAGTGCATTCCTCTTAATAAAACACTGGTTCTTGGAATTTTCCCATTTTCTGGTATCCATGGCCCCTTCGTCGCCAACTTCGAGGTGCCCCTGTGAGGTTCTCATGCAGATTTGGGAAGTGACTCACAAATTGACTTTCCCAAAACAGTACAAGCCAATGTGGGACACCAGTAATACCGCTCTGATAGCCCCAGAGTGCACCTAAGCTGTCATCCCTTTTATGTGTAAGAATTATTTTTACTTCAGCGTCGTTGTGGCAGAGTTTCCGTGGAAGTGCAAGACCACAGTCCCAACACATCCAGACAAGGTGCCAAGAGAAAATCCCTCCTATCCCTTGGGGGAGAGAACAGTGAGCTGATAGAATTCTAATGCATCGCTTGTAGGAGTGCAAATTATGGTCATCAATTGAGCGGCTACATTACACTTACCCAGTTAGAGACACATAGCTCTACCTTTAAGTGTGTGCCTTAGAGAAAATGTGTACATGGGTATCATTCACGAAGACATTGATTAGGGTTGGGGTGGTACTGATTTGAGAGTTTCCAGGAAAGTTCTAGCATGAGGCAACAGAGAGCTTTGGTATTGGAAAGCCACTAGAAACAGCTTGAGTGGGCTTGCAAGTTGGGTGGAGTGGGGTCTCAGGGAGTCAACAGGGTCGGATGAGGAGCGTTAGCCAGGTAGATGGAAACTCAGAAATGGCCCCTTCCTGCCAGCTGTGTGTGGGGAGGGCTCATCAAAGGAACCATGGTCTCTGCCAGCACTTCTGTCTGGCAGAAAGCTGCCCCCCTACTTCTTGCCCTGAGGCCAGACAACTCAGTTCCTCCTTGTGTGTCCCTGGTTTCTTTCAAGCTGCTGCCCCAGGGCTGGGGCTCAGAGGGAGTGAGTGTAAGTCCATGCGTGGGTCCTGTAAGTGGAACTGCCTGGGACTCCAGAAGTCCTCTGTCTCACTCAGTCACAGTCCCCATTGGTTTTCACAGCCAGAAGTTATGGGGACTTCTTTCCTCAGCACTGGAGCCCTGGGCTGGGGAGGCTGGTGTAGGGCTGGGACCCCTGGCTTCTCAGGGGGGACCTCCGCAACTGAGCTATCCCTCCTGACTTCTGTCTGCCACACATGGGTGTGGGACCAGCCCATTTCATGTCTCCGAGTCTCGACGTGGCTTCTTCTTTACACCCTTAGTTGTGGGACTTCGGTTCAGCTAGAATGCAGGAAGTTCTGGATGATGATTCTTCCGTAGTTTAGTTGTAATTCTGATGTGGTTGATAAAAGTGTGTGGGTTTTTTTTTGTTGTTGTTATTGTTTTGTGACTTGTCAATTTCACTTGTCCTTCAGATACATCCATGTAGCACGTGACTCCTTTCCTTCTTTATAAGTGAGTTCTATCTTTCAATACAGTTGATATCAAATACTTAAGTTTGTGGATAATATGATAGAAATTAAACATTTATTATTTTTAATTTTGTTTTTGTCATTTTCCTCCCCTGTTGTGTCTCACTTTTTCTAGTTTTGTGTCTTTGTTCTCCTAACTGAATTACACCACTTTCTATTCCTTTCACCAAGTGTAAAACGATGAAAATATCTAAAAACTTGCTGCTCTGAAAAGACCTTATTTCAGTCTCATTTTCTTTATCAAGTAACTAGGAAACACTTTCTTATTTCAATTAAAGTGTGTGATTCAACTCCTCGGAGAGAAAAAAATGCCCCCTGTGGTTAAAGCTCTCTCTCCAGAAATCTGTTCTCTCTCCTGGAGATGCAGCCTCATGGGGTGGGGTTGGGAGGAGACACTGGTTCCCGCTTAGGAACTGGCCAGGCTGACACGTTCCTCTTGTCCCTTAAAGCTAATGGAGCTCAGTGTACAATCTTCACTAACAATCTGCTCCTGGAAGGTGTGTCCCCACGATCTCTGGTGTCCTCTTTGCTATGAAAAGGTCTGATCCCAGTGAGCTTGTCACTATGGTGATGTGTACTTCCTCTAGGAAGCAGTTTTAGGACCCTAGGTCATTTGAGTTGAAATTCACATAAAATAAAATTAACCAATTTAAATTTTTTTTTCATTTTTATTTATTTTATTGTTTTAACTTTTTAAATTGTTTTTCAAGTACAGTTGTCTCCATTTCCCCCATGACAGTTATAGGAGAGAGAGAGAGAGAGAGAGAGAGAGAGAGAGAGAGAGAGAGAGAGAGAGAGAGAGAAAGAGATACCTAGACTTGTTGTTCTACTTATTGAGCATTCATCATTTGCTTCTTGTGTGTGCCCTGACCACACAGGAATTGAGCCCACAACCTTGGCATACTGGGATGATGCTCTAACCAATTGAGCTACCAGCTAGGGCCTAAAATTCACCATTTTAATGTGCACAATTCAGTGTAGAATATGTCTTTGTGTTTTTATTTAACCTTCAATTTCTTCATTTACCACAAAACGTCAAGACACAGATTTTACTTTTGCATACACGCCCCCTCTCACCAGCTGGTCTTTCCACGTCTCTGTAAAACATTTGAATAGTCATCTCTGGAGCTGTTACTCATGCTCACTTCTTTTCTTTTGACACAATCAGTGTGACATTGGTCCTCTTCCTTCGAGTCCCTGGTACCTTCAGTCCACACTTCTGGTCTCCCTACGCTGCATTCTAGAAATTTCCTCAATATTGTACTCCACTTTCACAATTGGACCTTCACCTCTGTCTCATCCATGATGGGAATAATTCTTCTAATGTGTCCATCTATTGGGTTTTTCAGCTGTCAAATTTCTATTACATACTTCTGTAAAATAATAAACATTCCTGGCTCAAATCATTGAATTGAATCCTCCTTTTCTTTTTCAGATATTTACACATGATCATCTTCAATCGCTCTCATATTTTCCTACTCACTCTCTTTCCTTGTGTGTGACAGCCCCCAGTATCAGTAGATGGCGTCCACAGCACTGTCTGTCATCATTAGGGTTTCTCCACTGTCCACTCTTGAAGGAGTCTCTCCCATCACAAACCTGGTCTTCCACAGATTCTCCAGGGCTGTCCTGAGAGTCAGACTGATCAGTGGCTGTGGCGGCAACCCTTGACCCATGACTTCCACTCTCTCAGGTTCAGCAGCTGCTCAGTGTTCTGCCCACCAGGGCTGGTCCCATAGAAATCTTGCACACACAGAGAGGACAGACACCCATGGCTGACATACTGGACTCAGTCTGTTTCAGGACACACAGGGCAGACTGCTCACTGTTGACCATGAACTTGGGCAAATGGGCAGAGACATCCCAGAGCCTGCACAGAACCATGGGGCAGGGACCGCACTTCCAGCCTTCACCTTCTCTTCCAGCCTGACCCTCTTCCTGTGAGGATCTTGGGTCCCTCTCTGTCCACTAAGGGCGGGGGGAGTTTCCTCCTTATGGATGGTCCCAGTGGATGATCTCAGTCATTGGGGGCCTCTCAGTTTCAGTCTCTGCTCTCCACTGTGGTTCCCTCCCCATTTGGGAACATTTCTCTTTTCTGTACATGTCGGTGCACACATACTTTAGATCTATTGTGAGTAGCTGTGCTTCGTACTTAGAGCAGACAAGATCTCGAGCAGGTGCTACAATCCTGCCCTTGGCCCTGGACACCTTGGTCTTCTCATGTCTTAGCCCACTCAAGTCTTCATCTGGCCTGGAAATGGAAGTCTCCCTCCCATGAACCAGTACCACTGACCCACAGCCTCTGTGGGGACTGAGGTTTGTGACAACATGATCCAGATAAGGAAACTGAGGCAGAGACAGGACATTACCACTCAAGGATACACGCACACATTGGATGATGAGTACTTCAGTAAATATCAGCTTTAAGTAAATATCAAGACTCTAACCTAAATCAATGTCTGCTAAAGCTTGAAGGCAGGGCCACAGAATGAGGAGGAGGCTTGAACAAGGAAACAAGGGGCACTAAAGGGGCAGGGATCACTCAGAGGCTTGTTCACAGGAAGGTTGGTGGACGCCATTGCTAATAAAACATGAAAAGTTGGTGAGGGTGACTGGGATAGAAAGAAAACCACACTCTGGGGCTAGGAGGAGGGCTGTGTTTCCTTCCCCTATTTCTCTGCATTTCCCCTTTGTGCTCATTGTCATAGTCACACTCACCTGAACTGCACAGTGAGGAGGAGACCATGTCTTTGCTGATCTGAGCTCTGCAGGCACAGGAACTCCATCTTCCTGAAGCATCTCTAGGGCCTGAGGGACCACTGTCCATGGGATGGACCCACAAGGAGGTACTGAAAGCTGGGTGGAGGGTGAAGAGATCCCGTGGGGGAGACTCTGACCTGGAAGGATGGGCCCTGGGTCACCTCACCTGAGAGGGGCATCTCAGGAGACTCTGAGTCTATAACTTCCCTCATCATGAGAATGAGAGTTGGACTGCTGGGGAGACACTGTTCCCCTTTCTGAGGGGCTGCTGATGTGACAATCCCATGACAGGAACAGCCACGTCCCAGTGACCACACCCTATGTATCTGTCACCCTGAGGGCACCATGGTCTCTTCCTTCTGCAAAGCTGGGTTCAGAGAGGAGACACCATGTGCCCCAGCCTCACGGCTCTGCTCTGCCTTGGTGAGATCTGAGGGAATGAAAGCCCTGCTCTGTCAGGACCTCAGGGCTCAGGAGGCTCCCAGGGAGGAGGGTTCTGCTCAGGATTCAGGGCAAATCTCTCACAGGGATTCTCTTTCAGGGCTGAGCGTGGGCCTGAGGACCCCAGTACAGGCAGGTGAGTCTGTTCCCAAAGGGTCCCAGGACCCTCTCTGCATAAAGGACAAGGGGCTTCCCCATCAGGCAGCTGAAGATGGAGATCAGAAGTTCTTGGTTAATGGGGCAGGGCGGGGGGGACATCAGGGAAGGTTCTGGGCCTGAGATCTGGGCACTGGCAGTGGAAATGTCTTGTGACCCAGGTTCTGATTCTTTCCAGGGACTCTCCCCAAACCCACCCTCTGGGCTGAGCCAGGCTCTGTGATCTCCCAGTGGAGTCCTGTGACCATCTGGTGTCAGGGGACCCTGAAGTCCCAGGAGTTCCGTCTGGATAAAGAGGGAAGCACAGAGCCCTGGGACAGACAGAAGCCACTGGATTCCGGGGACAAGGCCAAGTTCTCCATCACATACATGACAAAGAACTCTGCAGGGAGATATTACTGTTACTATCTCACCCACAATGCCTGGTCAGAGCACAGTGACCCCCTGGAGCTGGTGATGACAGGTGAGAAGACATTCAGGGGTTCCAGCTTCAGGTTCTGCCCTCAGGAAGGAGGGTGCTCTCAGGGGGTCTCCCTCTCACAGCCCAGCACTGGGGACGTGAGGGAGGTGTGAGCCTCATTTAACATGCTGCCTCCTTCTCTCCTAGGAATCTACAGCAAACCTAGACTCTCAGCCCTGCCCAGCCCTGTCGTGACCTCAGAACAGAACGTGACCCTCCAATGTGGTTCATGGGAGGGATTTGACAGGTTTATTCTGACTAAGGAAGGAGAAGGCATGCTCTCCTGGACCCTGGACTCACAGCCACAGCCCAATGGGCAGGTCCAGGCCCAGTTCACTGTGGGTCCTGTGACCCCCAGCCACAGGTGGACATTCAGATGCTATGGCTCTGATAGGAACAGCCCCCAGGTGTGGTCACCACCCAGTGAACCCTTGGAGCTTCTGGTCTCAGGTAAAAAAATTATCTATTTTACCTCTTCCATGTTTTGAGGTTCCACAGAGGTTACTGGAGTCTTTGCTGGGAGGGGAGCCTCATGGGAGAGGTGGGGTGAGGGGAGTACAAGGGCTCCTGGGCCAGAGACACAGAGAGAGAGAGACAGTGAGACCTGGGGGCCAGGCCAGGAGGAGGGTTCATGGGAGAATCAGCCCCTGTCATTCCTGTCTTGTCCCTGCAGGTGACTCACTGAAGCCCTCCCTCCTGACCCAGCAGGGCTCCATCGTGGGCTATGGACAGAGAATGACCCTCCAGTGTCGCTCTGAGATTAGCTATGACAGATTCGCTCTGTCCAAGGAGGGGGAACAGGGCCTCCTCCAGAGCTCTGCCCTGCAGTCCCAGGCTGGGCTCTCTCAGGTGGACTTCACCCTAGACACTGTGAGCGACTCCCATGGGGGCCAGTACAGGTGCTATGGTGGACACAACCTCTCCTCTGAGTGGTCAGCCCCCAGTGACCCCCTGGACATCCTGGTGGCAGGTGAGGAGCCAGCCAGTTCAGTCAGGGACCCAGAGTCTGCTCAGGCCTTGCTGGGGATCTCAGGTGGTGATAGCCAGGGTAAGGGGTGTGGGGTCCCCAGTGAGGGAAGGAGACAGAGGGAGAGGATGGGAGGGGAGAGGGGGAGACTCAGAGAAAACAGAGACAGAGAAGTGGGGTCCTCAGAAAGGGGGCAGGTAACTCTCAGGTCAGAACAAGGTGGGCAGCAGCCCCTCACCCAACCCCCTCTCTCTAGGATGGCTTCCTGAAAGACCCTTCCTATCGGTGCAGCCGGGCCCCACGGTGGCCTCAGGAGAGAATGTGACCCTGCTGTGTCAGTCATGGAGCCCGAGGGACACTTTCTTTCTGTCCAAGGAGGGGGCAGCTGATCCCCCCTTGCATCTCAGATCACAGTCCCGAGCTCAGCAGCACCAGGCAGAGCTCTCCATGGGTCCTGTGACCTCAGCCCATGGGGGCACCTACAGATGTTACAGCTCAGATAGCACCTCACCCTATATGTTGTCATACCCCAGTGAACCCCTGGAGCTCCTGGTCTCAGGTGAGGCCCCTGACCCTGTCTCTCTGAGCTGTTAGCTCAGGTCCTGGTCCCCAGAGGAATTATGGGCTGAAAGGGGAGGGAGAGGGCTCTAGGGATGGTCACCCAGCAGAGATCTGCCCCTCAGAGACCCTGCTGCCCCTGTCCACCCTGGCCCCCATCTGGTCCAGAAGGTGCCAGGTGGGCAATGAGAGGGCCACAGCACTGGTGTAGGAGGAGTCTGAGTGAGGTGGGGACCCCAGGGTCAGCCCAGACCTTTAACTCCTTCTGTTTTCCTTCCTAGGACCTTCTGGAGGCCCCAGGACCCCACCTACAGGGCTTACCTCTACCACTGGTGAGTCACTGGGTTCCCTTTGCTCAGAGGGAGCATAGACCAGCCCAGGGTGGTTCTGAGTCTCTCAGAGGATCTAATGTCCCCATAGATACTCAAGGATGGAGTTTTGTCCTGGGGAGCGGGAGGGCAAGTCAGGGAGAGAGATTCAGGGGACCCATGAGCCTTTAGGGGTTCTGAGGATTCACTTCTCCCCCACCATGGTATCAGGCCTGTATAGGGGTGAGTGAGGCCAGTAACAGTTGGGGTGGTCATAAATGAGGGAGATGCTGGGGCTCATTCTGGGAGAGGAGCTGGGCTCAAGTGGGGAGAAGGCAGCTCCCACTCTTCACCCCATCCTGAATTTCTAGAAGTCTCTGAGGATCTGCCCCTCACCCCCACGGAGTCATTCCCACAGAACAGTAAGTGAGCGTCTCTGTGGGGAGGGGTGGGTGTGTCCATGGGGACAGGGACTCTGTCTTGTGCAAGTTCAGGCACCTCTGGAGGCTCCGACTTGAACACTCCCTTCCCCTCTCTGTGCCTCAGTGTCTCCAAGTGTAAAAGAAGAGAATTGTGGCCCAGAGTTTAGATTGCCTTTCAGTCCGACTCTGACCTCATGGGCGAAGGGCCTCACAAGGAAGCTCCCCAGGACGTGATGTTATAGGGACTGTTCCCTCTGTAGCAGTGACAGTGACACTGAACAGGGAAGCACAGGGAAGAAATAGGTTTGCAGCATTCAGGTTCTTACCTGAGCTCAGGTGCTCAGCTTGAAAGAGAGAGGCCAGGAGTCAGTCCTGGTTCAGGTCCCAGCTCTGCTGCTCCTGCTGTGGGGCCAGGTAGTCCCTTCTTTTCTCTGAAAGTCAGATTCATGTTTGTTCATCCCTGGTCCCCTCCTGCTCATAGGCCTGTGGTGACATTAGTGACATAAGGAGCCTCACAAAGCTCAGTCAGGCAGAGCTTCAGCCCAGCCTGACCTTCCCAAACAGGCATCAGGGTTCACCCCACACCTCTGCCCCTCCCATGTCCCTGCTGTGCTGGGGGACATGTAATAAGGAAGGACCCTCAGCTCTGGGTGAGACAGGGCATGCCCCTGCAGATGAGTAGTCCAGAGCTTGGAGATGTGTCCACCTGGGGACAGCAGGACAGCACAAGGAACCCACATCCTGGGGTCCAGTCCCAACCCTGCCCCAGCCAGGCTGGGTGACCTGGGGTATGTAGCTAACCTCTCTGAGCTGCAGTGGACTGAAGGGGGGGGGGAGGTCAGCCATCTCTGGTTCATGAGGGCTGTGAGATTAGAGGAGATGAACGACAGACCCCAGCATATGCCACGCACACAGTAGATGCTCATTGAATGGCACCTTTGGCTATTCATGATGTCACCCCAGCCCAAGGTCTCCAGTGGTACTGGAACGTGCTGATCGGGGTCTCGGCCCTAGTCCTGCTGCTCTTCCTCCTCCTCCTCTTCTTCCTGCTCCGACACCGGCATCAGAGCAAAGGCAGGCTGTCGGGTGAGTAGGGAACAGGGTGACCTGGGTCACAGGAGAGAGGGGCTCAGAGAACCTGCTGCAGGAAAATCAAATAGATGGAGAAGGTCAGCTGAACAACAGATTTCTCCAGAATCTGAAATCAGAAATTGTAGAAAGAGCCCTAGCTAACATGGCTCAGTGGGTTGAGTGCTGACCTGTAAACCAAAGGGTTACCGGTTCGATTTCCAGTCAGGGCACATGACTGGGTTGTGGGTTGGGTCCCCAGCGGGGGGCAGGTGGGAGGCTGCCACACATTGATGTTTCTCTCCCCCTCTCCTTCCCTTCCCCTGTCTAAAAATAAATGAATAAAAAGAATTCTATAAAGGAAATGCTCAACATCAGCAGAGATGTACAAATGTAAGGTAGTCTTTCATTGTTTTCAATCTCCTGAAACATGAAACATATGCACAAGCATGTTAAGGTTTCCTTCTTTCCTCTGGAATCACATGGGGTGGGAGGGTCCCAACCCTCCCAGGGCTGAGACTGTTCCTCTTGACCAACCAAGAGAGAGGCTAATGTCCAATCTCTTGCAGGGGCCACAGACACTGAACCCAAGGACATAGGCCTGAGGATCAGGTAATTTCTGCCCCAAATACCCCAGACCCACACCCTGGATACCCCGCTCTGCCTCTAACTCCTCTGTCTCCTCCCCTAGATCCAACCCAGCTGCGGACAACCAGGAAGAGCCCCTCTGTGAGAGGAAGGGATAACCACCCTGGGGAGGGGTCACAGGGATTTCAGGAGACGACAGAGGAGGGGACAGCCTGGGAGTGTATGGTGTCAGGGGTGAGAGGGACTGAAATCCACACAGCCTGAC
>VMDR010022998.1:0-15868 GCA_007922815.1 Macrotus californicus | reverse complement strand
ATTTTCCACATTGATCTTGTGTTACTTTCCTGATCAAGAAGAGTTAAAAGAGTCTCCGGCAAAACATGTAACTTTTAATATTTGGCACTATGTGTTTCGTAATGCTTATGGTTTTCCTTGTGTAAACTAGATGGGGCTTCGTGGTTTTTTCTTCCCGTTCTTGACACTTTATTGTATTATGTTTTGCAGATGAGAAGTTTAAATGACTGTGCCATGAGAGGAGCTGCACACATGATTGATTTGAAAACCTCCATTTACATTTTTTTACTTAGAGATTAGTCATTAGGAAAAATAATGGTCTAAAAAGTTATTTATATTTTAAGGGTACCTATTTCAAAGTATATTTGTGAGGACTACTTTATCCTCTGTCTTTTGTGTGTTGCCGAAGAATTTTACTTCGGAATAGGCTGATCAGCAGTAAAGTTTAGAAAACTGCTCTGGAACATGCAGGTGGATTTCAGTAAGGACAGGAAATAACGGAAATCGTTGGATCTTGTATTGAGATCATTTTTACAAAGTGTATCTGAGGGATATTGCTTGTAATCTTAAAACAAAAACACTTTTAAAAGGTTTTGAGGAGATAGAAGGGATGTTTTATATAGCATAAACTACGGAGTTTTCATAGGCATTCCGTTTTGTGATAGGGCATATTTGAAAGGCATATGGGGTCTCTTCCTTTTCACAAATAGCAGATCGTGTCCTGCTCTTTCTAACGGTGAGTGTTTGTTGAGCGGTGACCCTTTGAGCTTCTTGATCTCTCTGTTACTGAGCACCTTTATTATACTTACGGATATAAATTTGTGGTACAGGCTTTCTGTAGAGTATTCTTATAGTTTAATTAATTACCAGAAATGTCCTTTAAATTATGATAATTCACAGACATGGATAAATAAAAACACTGTAAAGGGAACACATGATGTCTTCTAACTTTTGATTTAAAAAAAAATCTTAAACACTGATTTTAACTTTTTATATAGAAGATTATAAGAAAATCTGTGTTGGAATAAAGAAAATTTACCTAATTACAGTCATTGAAAGATTATGGGTATTAGCTTTTTCTCCAAAGTTGGACCTTAAAATAGCATTTATGTTTTTCACATTCAGTGAATATGGTTATATTTCTCTGATAGACTTAAAGCACTTTTTACTTGACTTAGTCTTAGCATATTCAAGTCAAGGAATTTTTCATTATGTTTTGCTGTCTATGGGCACAAAGATATTTTAGACAACAGCTGTTAAACTAATAAAATTACCTACTCATGTTATTTAAAGTACATGGCATAACGTTATATGCCTAAAATTTTTGGGACAGATTGAAAGTGTATTCCTTTTGAGGGTAAGTTTACTTACATCCATTTTTCTCGTTTACTATTTATGTCATTATTCAGTTGTCAGTTCTTTAAGTTTTGAATGGCACGTGACTGTTGTAGCCCATGGCCAGTGAGTGTCGGCCTCACCATTGGGAGAGTACAGGAAGTCAGCTGCTGCTGCTGCTGCTGCTGCTGCTGCTGGTGCTGCTGCTGCTGCTGGTGCTGCTGAAGGGCTTCTGTGCCCTGGCCGCCCCTGCGTCTTTCCACTCTGTCGGTGCCCCAACCACAGGGAGCTGCTTGCATTTTCTTTCAATGAGTCAGGTCCCATCCCCTTCTTAGGGGCTCTGTCCAAACTCCTTTTGCTTAGAATATTTTATCCAGGATTCTCTGTGACCAGGTTTCACCTGATTTCCAATAGGAAATCTTAGCCCCAGCTCAGAACCACTATTCCTATGGAAATTAATTCCTGTGATCTTTGAGAAAACCTGTACTTTCCCTTCTTAGCTTACCTCAGCCTGTAATGAAGAACTTGTGATGGTGTGGGTTTCAGTCTCTTCCTTTAGATTGTAAGCTCCTTGAGGGCAAGGACTATATCTGTTATGTTAATGATTGTGTCAGTAGTGCCTAGCACAAAATAAATATTTTTTGAATGATGCATAAATAAAAAGGAGAGTAAATTGGAATAACTTTTTGGAAGGATAAATTAGCAATATGAATAAGAGACCTAAAAGGGATATAGTGGTGGGCTGCATGACTTTTGGCTTATCAATTCCATTTCTAATAATTTATCATAAGGAAATCGTCAGACATACGCATAAAAATATATTTTAAGAAAGTATATTCATTGCATGATTGCTTATCATAGCCTAAAATAGGAAAGCACCCATGTTGGTAAGAATTTTAGTTGAGTACATTGTATCATATGCCTAAAGTGAAATACTAAGCAGTCATTAAACGGCTTCATTAGAGCACATACCGACAGGGAATGGTGGCATTGTTACACGGAGGATCCAGTGCCGCTCTTTCCGTGAAAGCAAACACCAACATGTCTGGCCAATACGTACACGAACGCCTTTGAGTTTGAAGAAAGTGGCATTAGTGTTCAGAAGGGAGGAAGGTAAAAGGTAATGTTTTCTGAAGAACTTTGAGAATGCAGGTGGGAGTTAAACGGGGCTCTGACTTAGAAATAGAATTTGCATTGATAGGAAGAAAATCACATGGGCTGGGAACCATAGAAGACAAAGCAATGGGGAATGGGCTGGGCCCTAAATGAAATCATGCACTTAGTTTTTGATCTCAGTGGTAGCGAAGACCAGCTTTAAGATGTCTTCAGGTTGTCCGTGATTTCTGTAATGCCTCCGCCTCTGTCTCAGACCCCTTGGCTTCTTCCTTTTGCCTTTCTTGGAGTGCCTTCCTGGGGTGGTGAGGTTGTTGAGCCCTGAGCAGGGATTTGCTGCTTGGAAGTTGGTGGGGAAAACTTTGATGTCTTGAGTAAGAAATACTGACAAGTTTGTGACATCAGGCAGGCCAGACAGCGAACTTATGATACTTTGATTATCACTCCTTCCCTGAGGTGTTTGCCCAACCCACAGCCCATGGCCCACACGTGGCCCAGGATGGCTGTGAATGCGGCCCAACACAAAGTTGTAAATTTACTTAAAACCTTTTGTTTGCTCATCAGTTTTTATTAGTGTTTGTGTATTTAATGTCTGGCCCAAGACAATTCTTCCAGTATGGCCCAGAGATGCCCAAAAGTTGGACACCCCTGGAGATGGTCATGTACTCAAGTGACGTGTCATCTCCTTGGTAGGTTGTTATTAGTCTCACGTCATAGCAGCTGTCCTGCCTTACAGTGCCCCCTAAACTGGCTTATCCCCCTTAGGCTTGACTGCAAATCAGCTGTGCCATGAATACCAGTGGCCCTATGAGCCATTCTGTTTGGGATTAGCACGTAGTTTTTAGGAGTTTGCCATTTTGGAGAGGATCACCTCTCATGCTTGTCTCTGAAGGTTCACTAGGTAGTAGCTTTCTGTAATTCCATTTCCTGATTAGCAAATAGAATATTATTAGAGTTCCTCTTTTCACTCACGTTCTTAATTTATAAAACATACAGATGTGATTAATTACCATATGTTAGGTATATATTCATGAATGCATGACCTAAAACACTATGTCTAGAGAAATATCCATTCCTTGCATTTAGTGGATTAGTTGAAGGTTGGACAATATGGACTCTCCTAGGATAGCTTTCAGATTACTTTGAGCACTCTGGCAAGTAAGTGGAGCATGCTTGGAAATTTCTAGAATAAGGACAGGGCCCTATGTTGGCAGCAGGAACATGGAGGTAGTGGGGAGGTGGGCCTGGAGACAGGTCATCGCTTTAAGAGTTATCACTTAGGAAGTGGGGTGTCGGAGGAGAAGGTGTATCCTCTGGGTTCCTGTGGGGTCTGTGGAGCTGGAGTCCAGGCCTGGTGGCTGGGAGAGCAGGGAATGGGCACAAGAAGATGGGCATGTTTAATGGATGCTTGAAAATGTTTTTCATATTATTTTATAGTCCTTTGAATTTTAGTAGGTAATAGATTTGTGTTCTGACTACCACAACCAGAATATGGAACAGTTTCTTAATGTACATTTCAAAGGGAAAGTGTTGTAATATTTTAAGATAATAGGTATTGCCTTCATTTAAGTTATTTTAGGAAGTTTTGGGTTTTCTACCACTTGGGTTTTTCAAGTGCTTTTCTAATCTGATGACAAAGTATATAAAGTTTTATGATTAGTTTACTTAATATGCTGTATTTCATAGACTATAATATTATACATTTTAACATCTCTGAAGTTGTGATGTATCTTATTTTTGACATCATAAAAAAAATGTAGTACAGGGAAAACCAAGCATGATACTAAAATAATGCTTGATACTGTAAGATGTGCAGATTTCTGTGTTATCATTTTGTTCCTGGCATCATTGAACCCAAGGCTCTTTACTGGAGGTGGTGATTCAGAGATGTGGAAGTGTGGACCGCCTGCCTTACGGGCCTCATCAGCGACTGGGGGAAATGGACAGAGGACCAGTGCCTGTGATTGTGATACAGTGTGATGAGCACTATCATAGAGCAGTGGCTAAGGGTGTTCAGAGACAGCCTTTGAGCTGCATTGTAAAGGATGAGCAGGATGATTCACCTAAGCAGAGAAGGCGTGGGTGAGATTGGGGAGGATGGGAGGTCCCAGAGCTAATCCTGAGAGCCGCTGGTGAATGAAAGGGGTGAAGGGGGTGCATGGAGAGTTTCGGTTGAAAGCTTTCATATGAGGCCCACTGCTGAGGGCCTTTCATTCTGTGTTCGTTTTGATCTTAATCCTTAATCCTGACGGCAGAGGGGAGCTTTGGGAAGATTGTGATACTGGGGATTAAGATAGGGTTTACTTTAGGGAGATGACTTTAGAAGAAGAAGGAAAGGACTGAATTGGAGGTTGAGGGCAACAAATCTGGAGTCAGAAGCACGGTTAATCGGGTGGAGCAGTGATGCCCATGAGAATGATGGGAACTTGAACTGAGGAGGGGCAGTAAAGGTGGAAAGGAGGGAACAAGTTCTTGTGATGCTTGGGAGGTTGAACTGACAACGTGATCATCACTATGACGTGGGGGGAGAGTCTGGAATTAAGGGTCACTCCCAGATTTCTGACTTGGATGGATAGTGGCGCCATTTAACCAGAAAGAGCAGGTGTGGGAGGAAAATGATTTCAGTTTTGGCTTTGTGAGGCTTGCAGTGCCCAAGGATCTGTTGTATGGATGGAAGCACAGGTTTGGAGTACGAGAGGATTTCTGGGCCATCGGGCCATCGGGGCGTCAGTGAGATGGCACAGGAAGAGTGTGGGAATGAGAGCAGAGTGCCAAGGACAGAGGCATAGGGCACACCCACCCAGACTTACTGGGGGAGCAGGAGGGGTGCATTCTGTGGAAGCAAAGGGCAGGTTAGGGAGGGAGTGGGCGGCAGTGGTCAATACCTTGAAAGTTCAAGCAGGATAGGGTCTCGGTGTCCATTTAATTTGTAACTGGCACGTCACTGGTGCATTGTGCAGAGCAGTTGCAGTGGGTGGACAGCAGCTGACTTAGTGATTTGGAGTATAAATTCAAGGTAGAACTTGCAAAAAAAAGTGTAGTCTACCCTGGCAAGAAACTCGGCTGTAAAAGAAGAGAGAACATAAAGGGTCTCAAGTGGTGGTTTCTTTGATTGTTGGTTTAATGCTTTATAAAGCTCTCATTGTTAATGTGTTTTTCTACTTGCAGAGTGGAACATTCTCAGACTCTGTGATCCGTTAATTTTCTTGAAGTGGCACTTTTTGCTTTTTTGTTCATGATTTAACCGCTATAAAAATGCCCAGTTATAGCTCGCTTCAAGAACATAAGTTCTGCTCTTATCATGGAATTCTTCTCTAGGCCATTACCTTTGAAGCTGTTGAATACATTAAAAAAAAAAAAATAAAACAAAACAAAAAACCCTCAACAAAAAGTTGAGAAATGGAAATACTAAAGAGATTTGGCTTGTTTACAAGAAAGTAAAAGATAATGAGAACACATAACTTTATAAGCTTAGGTTATGCTTAATTGCAAATGACTTTGTGAAAAATTCCTCCTGTTTATTGTCTTTGAAATGTGGACTAAAAAGTAAGGATGCTTGTAGGTATTGTGTGTCCTGAAATTGCACTGAATTGGAGTTGGTGTTAGAACAAATAAATCCCAAGCAACTTGTGATTTCATTTTATGGGCACACATTTATAAATTGAATTTAGGCAGTAATTCCAGAAAAGCATACACAGGAGAATTGTTTGCTTTATATTCATTTATTCCACAAAGATTTAGTGAGTATGCATGTGCTCAAGCCTCTGCTGGATCCTGTAGGAGGGGGGATACGGGGATTTCAGTAATGCTGCTCTTACCTGGTAGAAGGGGAGATGTCCCTTAAGAGGTATGCATGATGAGTCAGAGAGGGAATAGGGCCTTCTGATGGGCGATCAGAGGGGGGTTTCTTAGAAGAGGTGACATTTGAGTTATTTGCTGAGAGGCAACTGTTCATTCTTTTTTGACTGGTCTGTTTCAAGTGCCACCTTTGACTACTATCTGTTGAAATCATTCCCCCGTTTGATTTTTTGATGCTCTGTTGTCTGCTCCCACCTCCTATCCCTGTATTCCCTGATTCCACTCTCTCCTAGGTTCTTTGTTCTTTCTTTTTTTGTTCTTCCTCAGAGATACCACTTTTGTCTGCAGCTTCGAAAATTTGCTTGGACAGATAAATCTAAATCCAGAGCTTGAGCCTAAGCTGTCTCTGATTCTCCATCCTGCATCTCCACCTTGTCTCACTAGCAGCTCACATTGAACTTTTCTGAGTCTCAACTGTCCCCCACAACACACAGCCTCGTTCCCTTCCTCTTTTCCTCCTTCACCCCGTCCCTTTCGTTCTTTTTCTCTCCCCAGCGACTGTTGAACACGTTCTATGTGCTAGGTGCTAGTTTTCTTTTTGTTTCTTACAGTTAGAATCCAAAGTCATTTCTATGTCTCCCTTACTATTCATGTCTAAATAATCATTTTATTTCTCTTCATTCTTTCCAGTACGTTAAAATCTTTTTAGTTCTACTCATGCCCATCATCTGTGTGTTTGGGTCACTACAGTGGACTTCTAAACATTGGTCACCTTCCTCTTTCATCACCATTTCAATACCATTGCTTACTGAGTGCCCACCATGTTCAGAATCTGACCAGGATGCCATATTATATAGAGTGAAAAATCGAATAGTAGGGAAGATAAAACAGACTGAAATGATAAAGGAGCCCATCATCAGCCCCAAGGTGAGAAGCCCAGTGGGCCAGGTTGGTAAGTCGGTGCAGAGTGGAGGGAGCTGGAAGAAGCAGAACTCGTGGTCTGGGAAGATGAGTACTTAGGCTTTTGGAGAAGGGGTTATTTGGGGGCTGGGTGTTGAGTGATAGATGGTGACCCTGTGGTAAACAGGTGAGGCAGAGAAGTCCATATAGTGTGGTAGGAGACCTGTGAGTTGGAAAGTTCACTTGGGACTAGACAGTGGTAGGCCTGGTATGCCAGCAGGAGAGATTTGTTGTGTAGAAGTGATGATACAGGGAGGAAACTGACAAAGTTGGGGGGGGGTGTGATGTATGAAAAATGCTGTGTTCAAGAAAATCTGGAGGTGTTATGTAGGATGTCTTTGAAGAGAAGGAAAACCAATGAGGAGATCTTGAAGAACTGTGCTGTCTCATTTTCTTTCTGCTAATTCATTTAAACACAGCAGCTGCCAGAGTAAGTTTCTCAGTCACATATCACTCTTCTGCTCAAATGCCCTTGGTGGTTCCCTGTGCCTTGAGGAGGGGTTCTTTCCCTGGTTTTGGGGTGCCCACCCTTCCAGCTTTGTCTCCACCTCCTCCCCTTCAGGAACCAACCACTGGCTCTCACAAAAATGTTTGCTTTCTCCACTGCTTGGGGAACTCTAGTAACTGAAATTTCATGCAGCCTTCAGCAGACTCATCAGAACTTCTTTGGCTTTCTCAGCTGAAAGTGCTTTCACTCCCCTTTCCCAAACTTCCCTAATACTCACTGTCTTGTCTGTATTGTTCATTTGGATAACTGGCATGATTTCTTCTGTAGCTGCTGAAATTGTTAGTCAGTTTGCACATTGTTGGCTTGTTTTTGTTTTGTCTTTCCAGTAGTCTCTCCTTAAGGGCTGGCACCGTGCTTGATATTTTTGTAGGTGGCTTCAGCCTTTATAATTGTATCCTGGACAGCTCCCCATTCATGGTTTTGAACATGGTAATATTCACTGACCTTTGATTTTATTTTAACCTGCCAAACAACCAAGCAGATTATGCAAGATGCTCAGGATCAGGGGGTTAACACGTTTGGGGATCCCAGCTTTCACCAGGATGGTGGGCTCAGGGAGAACTTTTGTTTCTTCTGGTTTCCTTGTCCCCTTCTGTAGATGGGTTTCCCATGACCACGGGAGAGACAGCTGTGTTTTCTTGACTTAACGTTGGACATAAGCTCTTCCCACCAAGGGGCCATTTCCCCAAAGAGAGTAGTCTAGTTTGTTTCTTGTGTCTTCAGATAACTGTCCCTGAAAACTAGGATAAAATGTCAACTAAGTTAAAACTTTTTGATCCCAACTATCCAGAAATAAGTTAGGAATGAATGCTTATGGATGCTTATACTTTGCTGTTATGATGGCCAAAAGACTTCATCGAAGCAAAATTAGCATTATATGGATCAGAGAAGTAATGGCAAGCATAGGTTAACAGAGACTAAAGGCTGGAAACTCTGGCAGGGGTTTAAAGCTCTTGCTTTTTAGATAACGGTGACACATCCTGAGGACTCTAGGCTTGTTTTCTTCCCAACTCCAGGGTTGGCAGGCTGGTGGGCATCAGAGGTCATGGCTAAATGAGATGTGGGATGGCTTAAAGCTCTTTGCGGGGGGAGCCTGGAGCACCAGTTCTCCAGTAATGTTAAACTTTGCTAATTTACAAGGAGTGATGAATAATTGGGACTCTAGGTTAGCCAAATCTTCCCTGTATGTTATGCAAAGAAAGATACAGAAACTGGTAAGATAAGCAGGAGAGCTGAGAGAATGTTGGAAGAGCACACAGTTTTAAGCTCTCAGCTACTGTAGAAGCACTTGTACGTACTTATGCAGGAACAGCTGACCTGCTAATTAGAAAACATCCTTGCTTATTCATTAAACTCATTATCTAAGGAATTCTGCAGGGCAACACTTAGTCTAGTTCTAATTATTGTGTGCCCTTGAAAACGATAAGCTGCACTTGTAGAATAAAATTTGACAATTTAGACATATGTATGGTTTACTCAGACATTTTCTTTAATTACAGTGGGGTAGTAATGAGGAGTTACACTTTGGTTTTTATGAAAAAGGTTTATCCACCTCTTCACAGAGAGATTATAATGAATTCTTAAGTCATGTATGTTTAGATCTGAGAACTCTTTGGAGATCATTATTGTTTTAATATGAGAGGCTTTTTTAAGGTTTTGTTTTTGGATCACCTTGGATCTTAAATAATTATTTTTTTTTGGAATGAACATGATTTAAGACATGGTAAACTTTTCTGTCATAAATGAGACATCGTGGTCAGATAAAAACCGTCATTCACGGAGCCACGTTGCCCTGTATCTCCATTGTACCTTGCAGAGCTTTTTCTAGCCTTACCTGGGACACTGGTTAACAAGTACAGTAAAACATCTCAGACTGTATACCCAGTGGTCTGCAGATAACAGCAATTACGTAAAACAGCGAGCTGACCTAAAACAGCGAGCTGACCTAAAACAGCGAGCTGATCCTGACAAGCAGCACTTGGCTGGCTCTTGGTCACCCTTTGGATGGGGCTATTGGCTTCAGTCTTAGGAGTGTGAACTTCAGAGGCCGGTTCCCAGGTAGAGCTTCCATTCAGCATTATGATCTGGGCATTCTTCAGCTCAGTGATCTTGGACAAGTCACTTAAAGCTCTGTGCTTTGGTTCCCTTATTTGTAAATGGGGCTAACAATAGCTCCCACCTCCAAGGACTGTTGTATTAAATGAGTTACTCCATAGAAAATGCTCTTACATAGTAATTGATAGTAATTACATAGTAATTCACTCTCCCATCCATTTATTCCTTCACTTATTCATTCAACCCCGTTCTGTTATGCACTCACTCTGTTTTGGGCCTTGCTGTGGAGAGGTACAGCAGTCAGACAGAGGAGGTCCCTGTCCTGTAGGAGCCTATAGTCTAGGGGGCAGAGACAAATCATAAATCAGTAAACTAATTAACAAGTCCAGGTACTAATAAGTGTTAATAAGACAATAGATAGGGAAATTCAGTGACTGGATTATGGGTAGAGAGTTCACCATCAGCCCTGGTGGGCTGGAGTGGCTTCTGAGGAGGTGGCATTTAAGCTGAGAGACCCGAATGACAAGAGATAAATGTCAGCTCTCATTAAAATAAAGTTTTCCTTTGTGTTGGTGACTCTCTCCATACACTTCTTTTAAAATCTCTTAACATCAATATAAAGTCCTTTTCAGCAGGACACCACTAGGTGACATGGCTGTGTTCAAACAAGTCATTGTCACTGTCTGGAAGCATCTCTTCCCCAAACTTCATCTCGACAGTACCCAGATCTGTCCACCCCTGGGTCTCTCTCCCTTGGCTCCAGCTGGGTGCTCACCCACCTTGTTATGCCTCAGTTTCTGTAAGAGCTTGACCCCGTTCTTCCCCACTGACAGGAAATACAGGACTGGGTTGAGGCAGCTGTTCATGCTCACCAGTGGCCTCCATATCTTGTAGGCCACACTGGCCACCGTCAGGAGCTGGCAGTTCTGGGACATCAGGAAGCGCAGTATGAGGTAGAAGGAGCGTGTGATGTGGAAGGGCACGAAGCAGAGGGTGAAGAGGCTGCACACCAGCAGGATGGTCCGGATGGACTTGGCCCGGGCTGTGTTGCCCGCCCTCTCGAGGGTCTCCTCCGGTTTGGTCAGGCTCCTCACCATCAGCGAGTAGCACACCAAGATAACCAAGGAGGGAAAGACAAAGCCAGACAACGTCTGAACCATACCGTAGACAAAAAACTGATCAAAATTCTCTGGATTGGTCATGTCATAGCAGACCACCTGGCCGTCGATGTAGTCAGTGTGGGAGAAGGCCAGTGTGGGCAGCAGCTGCAAGACCACCAAGGCCCAGGTGGCAGCTGCACCCAGCAGAGCATGCCGGCGGGTCCGATAGGGCAGTGAGGTCAGGGGATAGCACACACCCAGGAAGCGGTGCACGGAGATGCAAGTCAGCAGCAGGATGCTGCCATACAGGTTGGTGTAGAACAGGAAACGCACCAGCCTGCAGAGCAGTTCCCCAAAGGGCCACCTGTCACCCAGGGCATAAGTGATGATGAGGAAGGGCAGCGTCAGCACATAAAGCAGATCGGCCACCATCAGGTTCACCAGATAGATGGTAGCACAGCTCCAGCGCTTGGTTTGGTGCCAGGAGAGCCACAAGACAGTGCCATTCAGGGGCAGCCCTAGCACGAAGATGATACTGTAGGTCAGGGAGAGGTAGATTTGCTTGTAGTCCTCTGAGAGCTGGCAGAGGCCTTGTTCGTTTGAGGCATTAGTGTCCATCTTCATCTCCTCAGAGGCTCCCTCTGGGAGCACAGCTGCTTCTGCTTCTGCTTCCCCTGGGAGGAAACAAAACGGACTGCAGAGCAGCATGACCTCCACGCGTGTTAGCCTCTGCCTGGATCTGGCATTCAGCTCTGTGTGATGTGTGTGATTCAACACTCTCCAAAAGTCTGGTCAGAGGCCTTGTTTGAGAGAGACCAGCTCCAGGAGAAAAAGAATTTGACTCAAGGGCAAAGCAGTCTTCAACAAGAGGGCTTGTAGACTCACCAGGTCCAAAGGGCTGGCCCTACACTGACTTGTGTTCTCTCCACTCCAGGCTGGGTTGTATTAGGAAGCTCAAGTACACATGGAGACAGGTCGGTACTGCTGTCATTTAAACAGGGCACATGCAGTCTCCAGTGCTATGACTCCTCCTCTGTCTAGAAACCTTTGCATAGAGTCAGGAAATCTCCAAGGGGAGATACACCAGCCCCGCACTCTCAGGGACAGGCAATATTGCCTCCAATTTGGTCCTAATCCCACTTACTATGGCGGAAAACAAAGTGATCCTTAGGGGTTAGGGAGGATTAGGGAAAGCACGGGTTTTGCCTACAGGCCCTCCTGAAGGATTTTGATTTGTATCTCTTTCAGGATTTATTAACTGCGTTTTGAATACTGAGGCTGATTTGCTTATTAACCATCTCAGCACCCCAGACAGCCAGGAAAACAAATCTGAGCCATGAAGCCAGGTGCAGCTTCCACCTCATGCCCATCCCTGCTGACAAAGCAGATCCAACAGGCAGATCCATGTACCTGAGGGAGCTGTGTGTGGAGCCCACATGCAGGTTTTGTCGCATTGGAAAGTCAGTGGGTCAGTCAGCCAATCAGCATGGAGCCTACAGGGATGGAAAGAAGTTTGTTTCTAGGGCTTAACATTTAGAAATATGAGTTAATACAGGGCGAGAGAGAAAAATCTGATAGGTAATTTTCAGATACACTGAATGTTGATTGATGTTATAATATATAAGACTATTCACAACAAAAGGAACAGAAACATCATTCATTCAGTCAATGAACATGTATTGAGCATCTATTGAGTCAGGCCAAGAGGAATAGAACACAGCCCTTGCTCTCCAGGATCTCACAGTCTGGCCAGGAAGACAGAAGTGGATACAGCTAATGGTAATACGATGTGGAAGATGGTCAGAATGCTATGAAAACCAGCAGGATGCGGTAGTTCCCTGAGCGGGTGTGCGGAAGGCCTCCTAGACCAGGTGCCATCAGAGCTGCATGGAAGAACAAAGAGGAGCCTGTGAGGCAGAGAAGGGTGAGGGGCATTTCTGGTAGGGCAGGCACACAAGGAGCTGGAGGGGAAAGGCTCAGTGTGTCCTGGGATGGTGGGAGAGCCAGCGTGAAGGATGAAAGTCAAGGATACCACCTTAAGGAGGGCAGATATCCTTAAGCAGGACGGTGATGGGATGAGGCTGTGTTTGAGGAAGATAACCAGCAGCAGCATGGAACTGGGCCTGGAGCAGTCAGACTAGAAGAGGGGCTGTGGCCATGTGTGCAGGTGAGAGATGCTTAGTACCCCAAGCGAGGCCACGCAGGATGGACGGAGAGGAGGAACCTGCCATTGGAGACCCTGTCGAGGCAGAGAGCGACAGGACTGATTGGACGTTGGAAGTGTGGAGGGTGTCTCTGAGGCTGAGTGGGTGGTAAGGCCAGCGCCAGGGCTGAAGCCTGAAGCTTTGAAGGCTGGGACTGGTGTTCCAAGATTGTGGGGACAGTGGCTGTCCATATTGCAGCCTGCCAAGGGGCTTGACACCTCACTGACTGGCTTTAAAGTCCACCTGACTGGGAGAGCAAGGCTTTTTGGCTGGGTGAGTAAAAGGACTGTAGTTTTCATTCATTTTGTAATCCCTGTAATCTTTTATGTTGGAGGCTGGCAGATGCTTAGTTATTTCCAGCGAAGCTGCCTCCCAGCCCAGTGTGGGCTCTCAGAGGGAAGCTGAGGAGGGAGCCAGCAGGCTCACACCTGTGATCTTATTTAATTTTCAGAACAACCTTGCGGATGAAGCCTTACTATCACTGACGAGGGTCAGAGAAGACATGCCCGTAGGGCTCATGGTGCCCTCTAATCCAGTGGGCTCACCCCTGCTGGGCATCGTGTGTCCACCCCTCATGGCACACTGTGATGGTGAAAGGCACTCAAATCTGCTGTGTCAGGACCGCTGGGACAGTCTGAAGAAAATCACTTGTCTCTCAGCCAGCAGAACGGGCAGTTTCTGGTGAGGTTGCTCTGAGAATCAGTGAGGAAAGAGGCTCAGGCACCCCAGGCCTGCCACAAGGGCGAACCCCAACACATTTCAGGTCTCACCCCACCCCCTTCCTCTTGCCCTGGAGACTATGGTGCCTAGGAAAGCAGAGCTCTTTGGTTTATGTCGGAGGATGGGAGGTCAAGTGCGGCTTTGCTACCCCAAAGCAGGATAAGGTCCCTCTTCTTCCTGGCTATTACCTCCTGCTATGGTCTGAGTTGTGTCCCCTACAAATACAGAGGTTGAACCCCCAGTGTGCATTTGGAGTAAGGAAGTAATTAAGGTTAAATGGAGTCATATGAATGGGGTCCTAATCCAATAGAATTAGTGTCTTTATAATATAGGAAAGCAGAGAGCACGCTCTCTCCCTCCCCCTCCCCCCTCATGTGAGGACACAGTGAGAAGGTGGCCTGCAAGCCAGGGATTATTCTCACCAGGAACTAATCCCTACAGTTCTTGATCTTGGGCTTCCCCATCTCCAGAACTGTGAGAGGACATATATATTGGTTGAGCCACCCAGCCTGAGGCATTTTGTTGCAGCAGCTTGCAGACTAAGACACCTCCCACCACTTCCAGGCCTACCTGGTGTGGAGGGGCAGCTTTTCATGGGAGAGGATGAGCATCCTTAGGGCATAAGGGTAAGAGAAATACACAGTGCTCAGGCTCGTGCATCACTGAGGCTGCTGTTAGGGAGAAGGGAAGCTGGAGAAACGCTCAGGCCGTAAAGGGTTAACTCACTTGCCAACAGCTATGGCAAAGTTGACGCCACCTCCTCCTTGAAGCCACTCCTCTCTAGCCTCCTCATACCCAGACTTTTCTCCTGCTTCTCTCCAGGCATTCATTGGGATGCAGGGTTGAAGGGCTATGTAGCTCTTCACAGAATGAAGGAAAATACCCTCAGTGGAAGAGAGGGGAACTGGAGGTTTAGAGGTGAGTGTGGGTGACAGGTGCCATATGGGTGGGATTTGAAGGAGAAGAGATGGATACACTTCTAGGAAGTAGGTGCATTTTCCCCTCTTTCTGACTACTTCCTCGAGAGCTTTAAAAAAGACTGACACAATTTAGAGTTAGAATTTGTTTGTTTTGTTTTTTTAACTCCTCACCTGGGGACCTGCTTATTGATTTCAGAGAAAGGAAGGGAGGGAGAGAGTGAGAGAGAGAGAGAAACATCAATCAGTTGCTTCTTGTATACACCCCAGCCTACCCTGACCTGGGATTGAACCCACAACCTAGGTATGTGCCCTGACCAGGGATCGAACCTGCAGTCTTTTGGAGCATGGGACAATACTCAACCCACTGTGCCACCGGGCCAGGGTGGAATTTGTTTCTTTTAAATGGGCTCAGTGGTGAGATGGGCCTTGAGAAGGGAATGAAGCGAGAATCCAGACCAACTCTAGTTTAAATAGGCACTATGGCTTCTGACCTTGAACCCAGAGTTCTTCCCACTGTGCATCTCCAATTACTTGGGCCTATTTCTGGCAAGTCATCCTGAGAGCAGTCATGATCTCTTAGTACCATGGTGGACATCTTCCAAAGGGGACAGAGAGGTCTTTATCATGTTAATGGTCTGAAGTTGTTATCACTGGTCAGAGAAATGACAGCTAAGATGAAAGAACTGTTCTCTCTCTTTAACAAGTACTCATGATACATATTTCCGGAGTGCGGAAAAGGGAAAGTTATGAATAAATTTGAGTGACAACAAAATGTTACCACCTTTCAATTGTAGAGGAATGATTGGATCAAAATTTGGGGGCCAAGGAGTGGGCATTGCTCATTGTCATTTTAAAATGCCACTATAATATAAATGTGTTTAACTGTATGAATTTATTTTAATGTTAAGTATTTTACCTGTATTTGGAGACTTTTCTTTAAAAATTAAGCTATTTAATGGAGTCTCATAAATGCCTTTGGGCAAGAAAAGATTGTTTTTAGAAATTCTGAAAATGTTGATTCAGGTATACATTTCTTAATTTACAAAGATAAATTAGGGATTTATTATTCACATCACAACTTAATTATTTGATTTTTCAACAAGTTTTTTAATTTCTTTTTCTTTTTTTTATTGTTGTTCAAGTACAGTTTTCTGCCCTTTTCCCCTACCCCTCCCC
>VMDR010022997.1:0-15873 GCA_007922815.1 Macrotus californicus | reverse complement strand
CTTATTAGACTATGTTAAATGCTACAGAGTTCACGCAGGCTGATAACCAGTGTAGGGGAGTTACACTTTCTGTTATTAGTAATACAATTATGCCCAAATTGTAATGCTGAGATAGATCAAACATGAATTTTGCAGGAGAGATGCATCAGGATTAAACAGGAGGTATCTTATGGACTGTGCTTTGAAAGATTAGATATTTATATTGTTAACTATCAAAATTTTAGAAGTAACACAGGGATACTGGAGAAAAATTAAAAATTACAGATTAAGCCAAAATAAATAATGACCCATCATTATAGCATCCAAACATAAGCATTGTTAAAACCTTTATATCTACTTTTCTAGGTATTTCTAAATTTTGAACTACAAATACACACACACACACACTCTCTACAGGATATAATAAACATCTCTCCACTGTTTCTGATTTCTTTCAAAACTACGGAGATGATCAGTATCTGTACATGTTTCTGTCCACTTTATTTTTATTTTATTTTCTAATCTTTCACTTTGTATGTATACCATGTACACACATAATTTTTAAGTTTCAACAAGTTGGATCGCATTAACATTTCCTACACACTGAAATGTACAATTCTACATCACAGTGTTTTAAAAACAGAACAGCATGATTTCCCTCTGAGTGACTACGCTAGAACTTACTGAACCATCAGAATAGTACATATGTTAACAGGTACAGATGAGAAGGCAAGACATTCTAGAAAGCAGGAACAGTGAGGGAAGCAATGAAGGAGTCATGTGAGAACAGCCTCGAGTAGAACGGATCAACACGTGCAGGAAAAGTAAATATATGTCCCTAAGAACTGTGAAGAGCCTTGATTATGCTAGTCACAAATAGACTTCAACTTGTGCATGTTTCACTAAACAACCCACCCTTTCTTACAATGCATTAAACAGCAACACCTGAAAAGGTATGTCAGCTACAGCATCTTGCTGTCCTATATTAGCGGGTGAATGAAGAGTTACAAGTAGTTTCCTCTGGCAGCTACAGCCTAAAATGGAAAAAATGTGAGGAGCAACATTTTTACCTGTATTTCAACATCTATGCCATTATTTGATTATTTGATAGCATCTTGCCTTACTAATTTATTAAAATAAGAGGTAAACAAATAGGATATGAGATAACTGGATAAATAAATATGAACCTGGAATAAGAAGTGTAAGTTTAAACACCTTTGACAATATTTAAGAGCAGGCATGACAGCCTGTCAAATACTGTGTCTAAAAGCTGAGGTGTGATTGGAGATCTCGTAATACGTTTTGACTCTTTGTGAGTACTCATGTTAATAAGGGGCATAAGACTCAAGACACAAAAGCCAAATAAATATACCTTGGCTTACTCTGGTGTCTGGCCTAAGATGCATTCAGAGCTACCATTTGTTGACAATTTTATTATGCCAGGTACAATGCAAGTGTCTCAAATCATTCATTTTCATTTCAAACTTGTAGTAAATTTGAGGTAAGAATACACCATTTATTAGGAAAAGCTAGCTATCTGCTCGAAAAGGTGAGCCAATGACAAGCTTCCTGCAAACCGAGAACATGACTGCGTTTTCTTTCACTGCTGGTGCCAGCTGAGCACCTACTGTGCAGCCCACCTGATATGCAGGAGCTGGGGAGAGGGTGATGGAAACGAAAGGAATGGGAAGTATCTGAAAACATTTGGCTGCCATGGAAGTGGTGAGTGAAAGGCAGGAAATAAAAATGACCCCATGGTTGAGTTGGAGAAGACCGAAGGAACAGGTAGGAAAGGGGTATACATTTTGAAGGTGAGATTCAGGACCATAGGAAGCAATTGTGAATCTAATTCAGCCTTATCTTTTAAGGGTTTTGGAAATTTTAACTGCTAAGCTGGCAAACTCTGGAGCACTGATTTCCTTTGGTCCAGGAAACTCAATATGCTGTTGCCCTCTGTTCTAGTAAGTTTCATACAGCAACTGGTCTAGTTTTTCTTGGCATTATGGAGACATAAAAATGTGCCGCAATTTGTAACATATAACTATGTCCATATCCTCCCAAAGGACATGTAATAAAACTGCATGAAACTGATGGGTAACTTGTAAACCTAGTCAAGACAATTAGATTGAATATACATGTGAGGCTGAAAATGTACTAATAACAAATATCTAAGTATGTTACTTTATTTATTCATTTCCTTCTTCAAAAATTTTGCAGTATGTTCTAAATGTATCTCATTTGTTTTTTCTCATTCTTTTTTAAAAAACTGCTTTCAGATATTAAGGGAAGCTCATATGAAATAAAATATCAATTTAACTTCATTCTTCCAATAAAATAAGATCAAATACTTGTTCTTAATAAATGATTTAGGATATTAAGCTGGCTGGTAATCAAAGCGAGCAAAATTCCAGGCAAGAAAAATAAGTTTTTTGGAATGAGAACAAGAAATGTTCTGAATGCTTTAAGAATCAGAATAAGGAATAAAAAGTAAGAATCTGGTTGGTATTAGAAACTAAAAGCAAGAGCGTTTCAAAATTATGTAATTCTTGAGAATATAGTTGAAGATGGACAACTTCTGGGGATCTATACAGACAATATCAGTACAGGAATAATCTTTTTTAGCAAACACAGTGAAATAGGAATGCCCAGTAAGTCTACTACTGTGTATATGATATTACTACATATTTGCCCATAAATTTATAAATAGAAAGGCTCATAATACCAAACCAAGAACCAAGCACATGTTAAAGTGATTGAAAACCTTGCTTCAGCAACGCAATGATATGTGGCTTTTAAAGTATAACATGCAGATTTATGTGCAACATTTCCATGAATCTGAATGCTGTCTTAGCTGCTCACCTTTTGCATGATGCCTTTCTCATAGTAATAGCGGAGCGAACGGCTAAGCTTATCGTAGTTCATCGCTGGCCTGTTTTTCTGAATGCCCCAACGCCGAGCCACCTGCCACCAAGACAGAATTACATTGTGGTGTTAAATATTAGCTTATCAAAATAGTTCATAAAAAATAGCTAATTCATTAATTACTTCCAACCTCTCCAAACACATCCAAATCAAAGAGGCAAAAGCCACCCTAATGTGAATTTCCTGTGTCCTGGTTTGCTTTTTAAACCAGGTGTGCAGCAATCATTCTGGAACATCACAATAGATTTCTTTGTCACCGTTGTTTTGGATACAAAATTAAATGGAAATATGGGAATGTGTTTACAACCAGAATGAATAGGCTGCAATTCACCAAAATGAGGCAAGTTTCCCATTCGGAGAAACACTTTAGAATTTTCTTCTTCTTAGTTTTCAGATTAAAAACTATAGATTAAGAACAGCTTAGTGATCTCCTTGTAAGGTGTTTTTTGAGGTTATGATAAAACAAAGAAAAAAGATATCCAACTTGATACTAAAAAAAAAAATAAAAAGAGGGAACAAGTAGCATTGTGAGTACAGCAGAGGAAACAGTATATAGATTAATAATTTGGACTGCAAACAATTTTCACTGCCTCAAGCAGCATCAGAATAAAATCGCAACCAGTAAATACTAAACTGGAGAATTAAACATTCATTTAGCAAACAGTGATTGGCCACTAAAGGAAGTGGAAAAGGTCAGCATGTATATGAATCTCTAAAGCAGAATATCCACTTTGTTGTTTGGTGAAAATCATCAGAGCTCTTTATAATGTGGCTTTGGAGGAGCAACTTATCTGGCAAAGAGAGTCTTCAACGGAGCTTTAAGAAAACCCTGTTCCTCCATGTTTGTGCACCCCCCACCCCCCCGCACCAGCCTGGGCTGACTAAAGCATGTACAGAACAGTATGGCTAAAGTCACGTTCTCATTAATTTCCCCTTTTTATTAGTCTGAGCAGAAACTGCAGCTGCCACTCATACCTAGCCAGCCCCAGGAGAACATTATGTAAAAGGGTTAGTGTTTTCTTTCACGTCCATGAAATTCCAAGTTATTGCTATGTCATATACACTAAGATACAATACTTTTCAGGGAGATCATTCTGTCTCTGCACTTTATTAGCAATAACCATTCTCCAGGGTTTGTTTTTGCTTTTAAAAATACTGATCTGTGCTATTTTCCCTCTTACTAATTTGTATGCCCTGAAAGAAGATACAATGGAATCTAGCCACGTGTTGTCCGTGTACTTTCTATAAGGACACCGAAATGTGGGTTAGCAGGGACAGGACTATATACGTCCAAGCAGACAGTCACAATGGCAGGTACATCCTAATTTTCCAAAGATAAACTTTACTTCCATGTAAATGATCTGAGCAGTAGTGAAATGGGAAGGCGGCAATAAGAAATGAAAGCAATGCTTTCTGAATAAAATATCCTTTAAGAACCTAACAATGGCCATCATTAAATCTTCAATAGGTGAGGTGACTCCACAGCATGCAAACCTGGAGGGCAGGTGAAAATGAAGTACTAATATCTCCTTAAACTAAACAACAATTTCTGGATACTTGTTTGTATAAAAATGATTGCTTCCTAGAAACTCACCAGGATGCACATAGAAAGTAAAATATTTGCAACAAACTTTAAGAGAACACTCCGGAAGTCTCTGGGAGAGAAAGATGATTTTTTAAATACTATAATCAGAATATAGCTTTCAGGGTACCAGTTAAGTGTCAGCACTTCATGTATTTGTAGACATTTTAAAACAGTAAAATATATTTTTAGAGCTCTTTCAGTGTCACATTTGTATAAAGTTGAGGGAAATGGAACATACCAATATGCCTATGAGAGACAGAGAAGTTATACAAGATGAATAAGATCCAGAAATCTGCTGTACAACAGAGTGCCTATAGTTAACAATACTGTTCTGTACATATAAAAACCTGGTAAGAGCCCTGACTGGTGTGGCTCAGTGAGTTGGGTGTTGTTCCGCAAAGTGAAAGGTCACCAGTTCCATTCCCGGTCAAGGCCCGTGCCTGGGTTGCAGGTTCGGCTCCCCATTGGGGTGCATTTGAGAAGCAACCAACTGATGTTCTCGCTCATGTCGATGTTTTTCTCCCTCTCTCTTCCCCTCTTTCTAAAAATAAATAAAATCTTTAAAAAAAATAGCTTAAATAACTTTTATTTAAAAAATCTGTTAAGAGGGTAGATCCCATGTTGAAATGCTCTTGCCACAATAAATCATTTCCAGGATAGATTGGACCACCCACCAACTAAGAAAGTCCACTCAGCCCTGACATGGGACCCACCCAACATCACTGAAAGCCATGGCAATATTTCCACTTGGAGTGGGTGCAAAGGTAGCAATAATTGCAGTGACTTCTTTATAAAACTCCTGTCAAATGAAAGCGCTGGCTGTTAGTGAGGAGAGTGAAAAGATGATGGCACTATAACATTCACTCTTATTGTCAAATGAATTAAATAGGAAAATGTAATAGTTCCAGTATTATTCAGTTTATTTCTAAAAATCATGCTTGACACTCAGTAATGGAAACCACAATCCGGGTGTTATTCTCAGACTTCTTGGTGCCTCTTCCACCTCAGTAATAATATCATCAAAAACATCTCCTCTGAATCCTCTAGATGCTTTACTATGCTTGGATCCATGATTAATTCAAAAATAATGTTTTATTATCTCAACTATCTCAAAAAGGGAGATGGTGAGGATCACGTGCTCGCTAGAGTTACCCAAACACACTGAGCAGAGAGTCAGCGCAGGTGTGCAGTCTCACTCAGTATCACTGTAAGTAAACTGCAAGAAGCAATATAAAGAAACGGAGCCCGTGAGTAACAGCCACTGTTTATGAGTGTGTGACACAGGCTCCCCAGAATCTGCTGCATAATAGAGGGAGAGGGCGCACACAGGCCACGGGGGGCTGCAGAAATTTCACAAATGCTCTCTAACGATGATAAACATAAACAGCAAAGTCATGGAAGCAATTGCAACAGCAAACAGATGCAGCAGTCAGAATGGGATGTCCCGTTTTTAACAAAGGCCTCACTCAGAACACACGGAGTGCTTACTTGCACAACTGCCCTTTAGGTGGTTAATATCTGGAAGTGACTGCTGACTCCAAATTCCCCAGCCCTTCTACACTCGGTGAGTCTGCTACAGACAAGGTGTTTAAAAGGTGGTTTGTTGTATGGAACAGATGTAATTTTATTTCTTCCTTTCATATAAAAAGAAAAATCACAGAAATTCAGAATTTGATGAAACTTAATGGTCTTCTGGTCAAGTTTTTTACTTAATTTAAACCTGACCAAAAACCTCAACAGCTGCTATACAAATAAGTTAATCAATCACTTGCATAAGAAGTTTTGCTCTTCTGGCCGTGCCTGGTGTGGATCAGCGGATTGAATGCCTGTCTGTGAAACGCAAGGTTCGATTCCCTATCGGGACACATGCCTAAGGTGGTAGGCTCAGTCCACAGACTGATGTTTCTCTCCCTCTCTTTCTCCCTCCCTTCCCCTTTCTCTAAAAATAAATAAATACAATTTTTAAAACATTAAAAAAAAGAATGTTTACTCTTCTGAATGGATCAATAATTACTGACATAATTCAACATTTCCCCCTAAACTAACAAATATATAGAAAAAAATTTAAAAAATCTGTTTCTACTCAACTTTATTTTAAACACACAGAGAGGGAAATACATAACTGTTTGATATAAGTTTCTATTGAATATACTCAGTTGTAGCATGAACCAACTCTCACAACGATTATTAACATCTTTTATGAGGTAAAGAGCACATATTCCCATCATGTTAAAGGGCTTTCAAATTACTTTACGTTAAGTGTTCCCAGTCTCAGTTTGTTAATGCTTCACATTTAACAGTTTTTACACTTACATCATTTAATTACATCTACATAAAAGCTAATTTCCTTTGACAACTGAAGCTTTAGCCGCAGCACAAAATTCAAACACCCAAACATTTAGCCCATACTAGATAAGCTATACTTTCAAACTCTGCCATTGAGGCTTCTGTATGTGTGTGCTTGGTGTGGGGCAAGGATAATGTTGCTAAGCTAGCCCTCTAGTGCCACTGGTTATGACTCGGAGAATACACTGTGCTAACCAGCTCCTCTGTTTCATTATGCTCTTAATACACATTTGAATCAGATAGTCTTCTAAATCTTAATCAGCAATGTGATCTTATCTTCTACTTCTCACATTCGAACATATTATCTCATTATGACTGAATACATGCTATCAAGGCCCATTAGCTTAGATTGTAGATGTCCAGTCTATACAAAACCAATCACTTTAGGCTCAAAACCTGCTGGATATCTTACTGAATTTTTCGACCTGTCTGAGGTGTTTAGAATCTAGTCAATATGATCAGTCATAAATAGGTGTGTTAGCTGCAAGTCTCTCACTGCTTTCTTGGCTAATGTAAAGCAGTCAATTTTAATGGTAGCTGAGAAAGCACCTCTAGTAAGAAAACAACATTTCATATAACAATCAACATCCTGTATTGGGTCCAAAATGCTAGCAACAGAAGCCTTAAGCCTAAAGCTAGTCGTGGAAGCAAAGAAGGAACTGGGTTCTTAAGGGAAGTGCTCCATCTGAACGGTGGTGGGCGACAGGTGGGGGCGGAGATAGCTGAGCAGCTTGCTGAGTGTGTGTTCGTTCCATTTATCCACAGTACCTCTATCCAGAGTCCTCTCACTTGGTTCATTTCTTATGCATCATGGTGAGTTTGAAGCATCATCCCTACCTTCCAATGAACTGGGCACCATCCAGCTGACTTGAAACAAATGTCCCCAACAAGCCAAGGGAAGCAATGTTCCCCCAAACCCGTGTCTCCTAAGAGAAAGTTAAGGAGTGGAAACTTTCCACTGTGGCCCTTGTGTGGCTTTATCTCCCACAGCTGTTTTTCCCTTGCCCCTATTACAAACACTGCGGTCTCCGAATATTACCTTCTAATCCCTAATAAAATCAAGATTGCCTGAATAATGGCTGCCAATGTGCCAGAATAATTCCTCTATACCCAAAACTAGTTGAGACAAATCTCACAGATGCCCCCACTATCTCTTCACACACCCCAAACTCAGATGCTCCTTCAGAGACTCCCCCAGCCTTGTGGTCCAGAATAAAGGCTTATGTTAACGATGCTCTGGCGGATTTCCAACAACAGTTCTGAAGGACGGTACTGGACAGGAACAACCATGCAACACACTCGTTTTATTTTAAATGTACACACGTTTCCCCCCAATCACTCACCTTCAAATTTGGAAGGTTTCCCTAAAGTTTTATAATTTAAAAAGCCATATGTTTGGCATATTAATCATATGATGTTTCTTTATATTATGACACATCTGATTTTCCTGACCAAAATCTACTAAACCCACCTCTTCAGGCTCAATCAGTTTAAATTCCATGCCTCGCCCAGTCCAGGCAATGAAATGAGAATTTGAGGGGTCGTCCAGAAGAGCTACCAAAAACTGCCACAGCTGAAGTGATCCCCGCCGCTGGTATGTGGGTCCTTCCCGATACATTCCTGGCTCTTGTTTGATGTCTCCTAAGTTAAAAAAAAATTAAGTTTCTATTATTAGCAATATAACATTTACATAAATTTATACTAAACCTATGTTAAATGGTTAAACCACAAGTGCTTTATAGGTTTCTATGAAAAATGTTACCATTAGATATGGATTTAAAACACTTAAAAGGTTGAATAAAAACCAGAAATCTGTTCAAACTTACATACAATTATATATAACACATTAGGGGAAAAATAAATGCATGTAGGCGCAGAATAAACCCATGAATGTCATTTACCTACACAAAATTTATATTGCTATTTTTTCAACGATTTCTTCAAAAACCAAAGCACCTTATCACACTTCTTTGCTTTTATCGTTAATATCATTACTTGTTGTTCTGAGCAACAGTGAAGATGGAGGAATCCATTTTAAGTTCTAGGCATTTTATTTGTAGAAATTAAATTCTGCAAACTACAATTTGTAAATATCTCATTGACCTGTGCAGGAAAAGCTTGCATATTTTAAGGGAAATGTGTCAAAGCAAATTTAATAGCATCTTAAACTCTGAGTTATCTGCACTTTATATAAATTAGGGCAATCTCAGGGGCAATTCAGGGCATACTGCATCACCACCATACCATCTTTCCCCCAAGCCTGCACATTGGCACTACCGTTTCTTCAACTGGCAGCAAATGAAAATTCTCTTGTATTTTTCTGTATTTCTTGTGTTTCACTCACTTAAATTTAACTTGCTATGCTTTTATTAAAAGTCCAATTAAAAAATGTAAACACCAGAGGTTCTGGTAAATTTATATATATTTTTTAATTCTTTTAATTGTTGTTCAAGTACAGTTGTAAGAGATGACAGCAATAAAGATGTTACTGCTGAAATGCTTCTGGTATAAATCTGGTCAGATATCTCAGTTTTACCAAAATTAAAAAAAAAAAAACAGAAAAAAAACGAGCAAACAAAAACTCAATTCGAGACTACTGGTTACTTGTATCTCCTGCATACTTTCACTAAAATATGTGTAATTGGTTACACTGCCATCCCCACCAGTGTATCATTATTAAAGCATAAATTTCTCTTCTCCACTAAGTAAACAATTCAGAAACTATACATTTAAGCTCATCTATGCACACTAAGTGTGAATTATAAAACAGACCAAATCATAAGCTTTTTAAAAATCTTTCCTTTGGTCAGTAAAAAGAGATACACCCTTAAAATAATTACGGAAAGAACAACACTTCAAAAACCTAAACCAAGGTAAAATTATTGTCAGTAGCTACTAAAAACCATGTTGTTTTGGTCTAGGCTAGATAATATAGAAGTGTTTCTTCACATTGATTTCAACAACAGTTTTATTTAACTGTTTTTCCTTCTAAGATTTACAAATTTTTATGGGGGCAGGGGACAGTTGTGAAAAATTTGAGCAATTATGCAGACAGAGTGAAACCCTGTCCAATTTTCTAACTCTAGATTACTTCTGCCTATAAATGTGACTGATTGTCCTGGCCTTGGACAATGAAAATAGAACCTCTTGTCATTCTTTGTTCTTGTTCTCTGTTCCCTATAAAATATATACTTCTACTATCTTCCAAAAATGTTTTCTTAATATAAAATTGAGGAATATTCAGGAACCACTCTTCTACAGGACACATGAACATAACCAAGGGGGAGGGTAGGAGAAAGGGAAGGAGGTGGGATTGGCTCGAGTGGAGGGGAGTGATGGGGGGGAAATGTAGACAGCTGTAATTGAACAACTATAAAGTAATAAAATTTTTTAAAAAATATTTAAAAGTCAAAGGGAATCATCAAGACAGTTGGCGACCCTTAACGTGAACATGGCATTGGCCCATAGGGCTACAGCACAATGCTGTCCATAGTTTTGAGCTATTTTTCTTCCTTATCTGCCCATACTGATGACCAAGATTTCTTCAAATGTTAAGCTCACTAGTACTGAATGAAACTAGAAAGGTCATTCCAGGAAGTAAAGGCTTTGTATTTTGTCTCAAGAGAAAAGGTTGTATTTTAAGAATTGTGATGCTCTACTAATGGTTAAAAATAACACAGATCATGCCTCGGAAACTCAAAGCTGAAAACTAACATCTATTGTAAAATAAAGCTACAGAAAGTCCCCTATTAGAGTGTTCACCCCATGACCTTGAATGAATTTAGCAACTTAAAGGAAGGCAAAGGAAACAGATCTTCCCAAGACTTAGCATGCCTTCTGAGAAGCACTAAGAGTAGCAAAATCCTGGAGAACAGAGGAGTCTACAAGCCACTAATTGGAGAATGAGAAGCCATGTGAGCAGGACTTTGCTGTTTAAATAATGACAATTAAAAACTCCTGAGAGCCACAAAGTCATTACAACCATGATCCCCAAAGTTTGTGCCATTGGCTAATCAGAAGGCCCCCGGCTCGTTTCCTGTGAAACAATCAAAGCAAGAAATATGGAGGCCATTCCGAAGAACCACTAAATCAATTAACTGTTCAGTTTTCACGCGAGCTTCCTCTAGATGCGGACTTCTGCCACCCTTGTCAAGAAAAAAAGATTCTAATACCCTTTTCTAATGTCTGAGACCTCTCACTGCAACAGGGAGTGATAATGAAAAGGTAATGGTTTCCCAACTCCCTTTCAAACAATTACAAAGTAATGCCACATTGGTAAAGAACATCTTCCCAGAAAGAAACAAAAAAGAAGGATTAACAATCAGTAACCAAATGGGCAGCTATGTTGGTCCCATGTTCCATAATGCATCTTTTCATGAACAGTAAGAGGAAAGTGGCCCCATTAGTCATCTGTGCGTCCACAGTAGCAGGCTTTCTGTTCTGCTTTGTTAATTATGGGATCGGCTTTCAATAAATCTCGAACAACTAGCTGCACAAGCTCAGCGGGGCAATGGAAAGCCCCCTCTCACTCTACACAAAGCTCAACAAGAAAGACACTCTAGTGATATCTCTAAAAATGAGATCTCTTAGGGGACAGAAGAAAAAGCTTTTTAATGGAGGAAGGAAAGAGAATTTATAAAAGGTAAAGTTTAGAAAGAGTTGAGTGCATCATAAATGACGGGCATATAAATCTTTAAACAGGAATGTTGACTGTTTCCTAGAGAGGCCAGAGTGATCTCTCCGCTCCCACCACAAAAATCACAACTTCAAACACAGTGAAAAACCTACCATCGAATTTCTCTGGGACAACACAGGTGTCATCATAAAACTGCCTGGGGCCCTTTTCAAACATACAGCCTGTGGGAGAAGATGAGATACTTTTAATCACAATTAAAATGAAACTCACCAACAGTTTAAAATGGAATCATTAACATAAACATTGAGGTAGAAAATAACTGCCACTTTTCAGCTCTGTGACTTTGGACATGCTATTTAACTCCTATGCCTCAGTTTCCTCATCTATAAAATGGGAATAACAATAAACCATCTACCTTATAGGTGTGTTGTGAGGATTAAATGACTTAATATCTAAAAGTTTAGATTAGTGTCTGACATACCATGATACATGAGCGTTGGCTATTAATATTATTACTAACCCAAGCACAGAGCTCACATGAACCCGGCAAACCTCGGATTTAGAATGTATCATCTCCTTTCCTGTTCTCTTCCGAGTTTTTGTGATTCCATGAGATGAGAGGGAATCAAAGTGAATTGCTGATATTTACCTTGCATGACTGCCCTGGTAAACTGGAACAGATTCGGTTTAACCCTTACTTCCTTGGAGAAATATCTAAGCTAGCCTCCTCTTGTTTCCATTGCCAAGAGACAAGGTAGTTAAAAAAAAATTTTTTTTTTAAACTTTTCTTTTTTGCCCTAAGTCCACAGAAAAAAAGTGCAAAATAAACTGACACAGTCATTTTCTCCTCCAGATATCCTTGACTGTGGACTGTTATTTAATTGTTGTCTTCAAGCACCAGGGAGAAATTTCACAGTCACGAGTTCGTTTCTCAAATGTACTGGCTCCACGGAGAGCACACAATATTAACAACGGTAGCAGCAGTAACTGCATTGCACTTGTGAAGACTGTCTGGGCTCAAGGAGTTTGGATCTACCAGCTCATTATACTGTCGTTTAAACACAGGGCTTCACTGCTGTCAATATTGTTTATACAAAACAATCAATATTAGGCCAAACCTAAAAGGGCGGCATCCAAGTCATCTCACTGAAAATACATGCACTGTTTGCACCAAGAACCAGGTGAAAATTTCCAGAGATACTTTAGCGTGGATGATGTCCAGATAACAAATCATTTATATTCTTTTCTTTGCCTGTATTAAAGTCCCTTGGATCAAAGCTTTCCCACCACTTCTGCCTAAACGCATCTACAATGAAAGCTCCCTCTCTAGTCCTCTTATGTGAATTTCTATTCTTTATTTTTGTCCAAAAGTGTAAAATCCAGGATATTTTAAAGCAAATAGGGGGGGAGTAGGTTTACAGTTGTGAGTACATGAAATATAGTTCCTTCCTGTGTTATTTATTAATTATTGTATTATTATTTGTATTATTTCCATATGAACTACAAGCCTACTTTTGCCCACCCCTATAAATTTAAATCTACTGACTTAGGTCTGTAAAGCAAACCTGAAAATTCCTTGATTATAGATTTCAATAGAGAGCAGTAAACGTGTGGTAATCTGTAAAGCACATGTTCTATTTAAAAAGGATGTGGTTATTGGCAAAAAAATAAATAAAAAAGGAACACAGAAATCCACTTTTCAGCTATTTATATGCACATGACTCATGCTAACCAAATACATGATATTCTGACCTGAAAAATCTTCACTTTACTTTAAAAAGATAACATTTAAAAAATAGTGGTTATGGGAACATAAGTATTTTTCTCGTAAAATATAATGATGAATTGACTGCATCCTTGGGATGTCTGATGATTTTGACAAGTATTTACAAAAAAAGTTCAATAATGGAAAACTTAACTTCTGTTCTGCTGGGATGAGCCAGGAAGCCTTCTTGCCTCATGTAAATGGAGTGGCAGCTAGGCACTTCTGAAAGAGGAGAAACAACACTGGTCACAGAGAAGTCCGCAGCTGAAAACATGCTGTCATCCGTGGACAGGGTGCAGATAAGGAAGGAACAGGAAGTGACAGAGCCTCCATGCAGGGAACTTGTCCCCGAAGTGAACATTTCAGGCAGGGCCCACACACAAGAAATGGAAGGATGTTGAACCGATTTTCTTGAGCAGGTTTGGGAATTCCAAGTTTCATCACATTTATCTTGCTAACAGCTGGCTCTACCTGCAACCCCACGTGAATATTATGCTGTCCTTGATAAAGCGCCGTGAGTCAGAAAATATGTTGCCGACCCTTTATGAGTCCATAAGTGTGTGTTACCCCAGGGCAAAAGTCAACAGAAACTGATCCCTAGCTTATTTCATGAACACTGGATACAAATTACTAAGAAAAGATGAAAACTGCTAAATCTCTTAAAATCACGCCAGTTCTTTAGGGTTACTGCTATTTTTCTCTCCCCAGATAAAAAGCATGATGGGCTTTTCATTTTGTGAAAATCATGGGTCACGTACAAAACGGAGAAGGCTATAAAGCTGAAATCCAAAAAGTTCACAGCAAACACCATTATTGCTCTAAGAGTGAGGCGTGACCTGTGTGACCAAGTTAACTCATCACTGAGAAAATAAACGTGGTTAATGGTTAAACTTGAGTCATACTGATAGCTGTGTATTTAATATGTTTAGCAGCTTAGAGATGGAGAAAAGGGAACAAAAATGTGGATTATGAGACAGATTAAAATTCAAGTCCTTCATTTACTGCTAATTAAGTTAGATATTTGAGACACACTATTTTGTGTTGATCTTTCTATAAAATAAAGGGTTGGGTCAGATGTTATCTAAACTCTATTAAAGTTACAAGTTCTTTGATTCTGAATCTAAAAGTTCACTTACATAATCAGAAGTGGATTCAGGTGAAACCGACGGAGTGTTAAACTTTGGGACTCTGTACTTTCGAGAATCTGTCTCTTCTGAGCCGTGAAACCTACTAATTTCTGTATACGCAGTTTCATTTTCTTTTCCTTTAAGAAGGTTCCCCCAATTTCGTAAGTTTTAGGTCCCACAAACCCAGGCCCAATGCTGCATGTAACATATATAGCCTCTACAGGAAGGTATCAACACGTGTGATCAAGTTAACTTTATCTTCTGTAGGTACTACTAATGTTGTTTTAGACAACACACGAAAAGTACATTTATAAAATGTTCATGGCAAGTGTGCTATTTAATACAAGGATAAGGCACGCGGCCTCACAATTAACAAAGCACATTTAGATGAATGGGAATCTAAAGAGCCTCCTCTCCTTTTAACTATCCATCCAGGGACTTTCATGCACCGTTTGGCCCAAGTGTCATCCTTCACTGGTTTGGAATGTCCCATTTTTAAAGTCTATCTCATTTAGTTTTAAATTTGTGTGTTGATGAACGCCAATCAAATTACAAGGCATTTTTTCTCCCCAAAGGAAAAAAGTTTAGCAAATGTGGTTTTAGTCAAAAAAATTTTGGGCAATCCACCATAACAATAACACTTAGTAGTAGGAATCAATAGCTTACCAACTGAAAACAGTACAAAAACTACTTATCAAACATTGTATTACACCGCGCCTTCTTTATATAAAGTATTATGTAATACGCAATTCTGACCCTACAAAAGGCAAGAGTTAACCTTGTTTCCTGATATCAGATTTATAATAGGGTGGCAATATAGTTGATCTTCTGAGTTACCGAGTAGCAATATATTTTATCCCAACTTTTTAACCAATGGTACTTCGATGTACTTTTTAATGTTAGTTTGATTTACTGCCAGTCACAAAGTCCCTCAAAGCAGCTGGGTCTGGAAGGGACAGTGTTAGAGACTCTGCCATCAGCTCAGCAGCTGCTTAGAGGCAAGCATTTTGTTGTACCAATGTTGACACCCTGCCACAAAATACTTTTACTGACGCTACCCAGCTGGAGTGTGGCTGCAAAAACAGCTGGCTGGCTCGGCAGGCAACTAGAGGAAAACATATAGGCTAAACTCTATTATATATAAGTGTGTGACTAAATGCAGTCTTCCCTCCCCACAGGAGGAAGGAAAAAAGGAGGGAAAGAGAAAAAAACAAGCATTTCAGAAAAAAAAACAACACTTCAAAGTTGAAGGAACATCTTATAAATGTGCTCTAACATAATACAAATTAAGCATAATCCTGCAAAACCAGACATTTCATAGCAGATAAAATTTGATCAATAATTTCACTGATACTCATATAATTGGCTGCTTTCTTGATTCTGTTGTACTTACTCCGTAATATTTATTCACCTATAATATTTAAAGTATACTATTTAAAATATAATAAAGTAATAACTTATAAATAAGGCTAAAGCCAAAACCTCTAATACATTTCCAAAGGCCCAACTTGTG
>VMDR010022996.1:0-15871 GCA_007922815.1 Macrotus californicus | reverse complement strand
GGATTTTATTGTCCTGAAGCACGCTCCCTACCGTGTTTTTTTCAGTGTTCTTTCCAAATCCTGATCTCCAATCTTCTTATATGCTGGATACTGTTGGCTATTCCCTCTGTTCCTCAGAGGATCAGCTAGGTATCTCACCCGTGTGCAGGGAGAAGTGGATTCCGCTCCCACCTATCACGCCGCCATCTTCCGCCCCCCTTGTGTTTTCTATTCTACTTCATTGGTCTCTATGTCTCTCTTTATGCCAGTACTACACTGTTTTGATTATTGCAGTCTTCTAACATGTTTTCAAATCAGGACCTGAAAATTGTCCAACTTTGTTCCTCTTCAAAATGGAACTGATCAGTTTTGGCTAAACTGGGACCCTTGATGTTCCATATAAAGGTCACTGTTTTTAAAATCAGGAAAAACTCTATAGTACTAGCTTACATAAGCAGAAAAAGTCGGACTCATATGAGGTCTGTCCAGAAGGTATCCAGCTATGTCATATGAAAATAAAGACATTTATTGAAGAAGATACAAGAAACATTGTACACAAGACAATGGCACCTCAGTACCCTTCAAAGTAGGCACCTTGGGACCTCACACAGTTCTCCCAGTCACCATTAGCTGCCCCATTGTATTTTCCTGAGTCTCATCGATGGTCTGAAATCTTTTTCCTTTCAAAGGTGATTTTAGTTTTGGGAAAAGTCAGAAATTGTAGGGCATTAAATTTGGACTGCAGGGGGGCTGAATCACCTGGGTAATTTGATGTTTCACAAAAAAACTCTGAACAAGACTGTGATGTATAAGCAGGAACATTGTTGTGATAAAGCTGCCAATCACCAGTTGCCCATAGCTGTGGCCTTCTGGATTGCCTGAAGTGTCCATGGAGGAATATTCAAGCTTCATGTAAAATCTGATGCAGATTCATTGCTCTACTTGCTTAGTCATTTTGAATGTGACGGCCACACAGTACACATGCTCACTAAGTGACGTCTACCACCCCCACTGACTAGTACAGTGAAGTCGTCATTGTTCACACATGTGCATTCCAGTCCACTCTCCTTGGCTGGCAGGTTACATGGATGTCACACAACCTGTTCTTGTTATATTAGCAACGGTTTGACTTTTTCCAGACAGACCTCGTACAACCGCTTTGACTCCTCAGGCAGCCTGCCCTTTCTTCCATCTTCCTCCAGGAGGACACATCACACTCTCTTGGACTTGTCCACCTGCTTGACTATGTTTCTTTCTCTCCTGGGGCTTCAGCACAGTCCCTGATTTGTAGTGGGCATGTAATACATAATTCTGAATGAATAAATGCAAGTAAGAATAAATAAATGAGAGACTGCAAAACCCCAAAGCTGCTGACATGGATGTTGACCTTGAACTCACGTAACAAGTCATAAAGAAGGAGGTCCTGGCTTACCCCACTAGCAGCATTACTTTCATGCCACAGAAGAGCTAATGGACCAGTAGCCCCTCCCACTGCAGTGTGGAGTTGGGTGACATACAAGAAGTATAGCAGAAGATCTTCAAGGACACAGTTCATTTCCAGCCAAGGACGCCATGAGGTGGAGCCCTGCCTTCATTCCCAGAAGCTTATATTCTGCCAATCCTGCTGGACTCTTTTTAAATTAATTCTTCTTCTAGCCTCTCTCCCTGTCTCCCAGAATAATGGAATAATAGACCAAATGTTTCTAAGATTGAATTCCCTGGGATAAGAGTCTAATGCAGAAATTCTTGTGCAGATGATTTAGTGAGGGACTACTCTAAGGTGACACTTGTAACAGAGTGAGGGAAGTGAGAAAGGTCTGGGAAGAAGCTGAGCAAAGATGTGGATTCAGCTGAAGTCAGGCCTCCACCTGATTCCACAGGAAACTCTGCAGTATGAATGGCACCAAGTGTTCTGCCTTGAGGCAAGGGGCTCAGCCTTGGGTACCCTGTAGCAGTCATAGGCTGTGGCAACCATAGGGAGAAGCACATAAAATTCCTGGAGGAAATGGGTAATTCCCAGGAACAGGGAGGCAGCTCTCAGCCCTTAGCAGCCAACATCGGGACAGCAGGAGGAGCTGTGCCTGAGCTCAAGCTCAGGAAGGGGATGAGGAAAAGCACCCACAGCCTCAACTACACTTTCTTTCTTGTTAATTTTGCTCCCTCTGATTCATAACAGCGTTTCCTTTCTTTCCCTTCAGGTAGCTCCAAGCTTGCTTTCAAACTAAAGGCCAAGAAATTCAGGGGGATCAGGCACCAATTTTCCTACTGCTGCTCCCTTTGCCCCTCCCTCAATGCGGCTTCTAGGGTCTGAGGGACTGCTGGCCTGAAATTCCTCCAACTCCGGAAATTCTCCCAAGTGAAGGTGCTAATTTGGGATCCAGGAGGGGCCTTGATCTTTTTATCTACCCAGCTTAATAGAACATTCTGAGTCTCAAGGCCAATATTCTAAGGGGTGCAAGAGTCTTTCTGTTAAATATTCCTACCACCCCACATCTCTGACCGAACCTTTATATATAGCAGCTCTGCTGGGTTTTTTGTGTGGTTGCAGAAGGCCCTGGCTTACACTGCAGATGTGTGTTGACTGCTTCTGAGGAATAAAGGGCTGCCTACCTGCCTCAGCCCCCGTGTCTCTCTACCTACTATTGGGTTGGCCAAAAAGTCCATAGGGTGTTTTCTGTAAAAATAATGGACACACTTTTCATTTTCACCAATAACTTTATTGATTTGGACATTTTGAGTATGTCAGCTATCTCCCACATGGTCTAACATTGATTGTTCTCAAATACGTCTTGATTTGATTGCTATCAACTTCAACTGGTCTACCTGACTGTGGAGCATCGTCCAGTGAGAAATCTCCAGCATGAAACTTTGCAAATCACTTTTGACATGTTCGATCAGTCACAGCACCTTCTCCATATACTGTGCAAATCTTTTCTTTTTTGAGTTTCAGTTGTATTTTCACCTTTTTTGAAATAATAAAGCATAATATGCCAAAAATGCCACATACTTTCTTCCATCTTCAATATTAAAATGGCCGCACAAAAATTCACCAATTTTGATAAAATTTTTTTTACATGCACGCTGATATGGCAGCTGTCACAATGTAATCTAATAAAATTGTTTTGAATGAAGTTAAAGACAACTAAGCGCTGGTAGAGCCATCGTGCAGAAAAAAACAAATGCACTCTTTGGCCAACCCAATATATGCGGTAAGATGATCTGAAACCCTGCCCCTCCCCTCAGTGATTGGAAGGGAAGCCTGGTGTCAAGAGAGAAGCAGTTTGAGTCCAGTGCTACTCACTAAAGCGATCTGAAGGGACTTTGAAATAAGAGCCAGGGCAGGGCAGGTGTGGATGTGCCCACACCATACTTAGGCCCAGAGACCAGGTTCTGTTGCAGAATGTGGACCTTTCAGAGAAGTCTAAGAAAACCAACTTACGGAAGAGAGCACGGTTTTGTCACCACCAATGCATAAAAGCAAGAGTGGAGACCAAGAGAAGGTCCAGCAAGAAGATGCATGGTAGTAACTGCCTGCCCTCTGGGCCAGAGGGAGAGAGATTCGTCTAATCCCAGAACGCTGGTGATAAAATTCAAGGCAGAGTGAAAAGGTACATCCCAAATGTGATGCCTCGGAAGAGCACACAACGATGGCGCTTGCACTGGAGTGAAACTGGTTTTCTCCAGAAATGTAAAACCAGTACAGAATTTGACCATAGATATTGCTTTATTCTCTGAAGATGACACTGTCTAATCAACACGAGAAATTGATATTGTTAATATAATGGATGTTGAACCAGTTTCTTGTGAAATAACAACCATTTTATTACTATGCTAAAAATGATGAACTCCGCTTCGCACAACCTGCTCCCCTCCCCAACCCTGCCCCGCGGCGTGTCCCTGTCCTGGGTTCCATTAAAAACCTTCCTCACATTCACTAACAATGAACGGTGTCACGACAAAATTTCTTATTCCTAGTCACTAGGTTTCTTCTTTGACCGTGAAGGAGTTAAAGGGGTGACCAGGAGAAAGCTCAGTTCTCTTCATTACATGTGTATCTAGAGAGAGGGAACCCTGTAGTGGCTTGGTGGCTTGGGTGAGTGGGCCCACTTCTTTCCCAGGACTTCGTTCATGTAATTCCACTGACCACAGGTTCTTGTAACCTCCTAAAACTCCAAATTCCTCACCTGCATTTCTCAGTTTGGCCCTGTGCTGGTTACTTACCTGTCATCTTTCAGCCCACACCTACTTCTTTTCTCTGTTCACCTCTATAATTCTAAACCTAAGGGTCTGCATACTACTTTTCCCAGGATTCCTGACAGCTGGCTTCTTCTTATTTCTGACAGTAGGAGTCACTAGCAGGACATAGGAAGTCATTCCCCCTCCTCCCTCTCCGCTTCGAGCACTTTATCTGGAGGTAGCTGCATTCCTGGGGCAATCCCTACCTTCTCCCTATTAGCAGCAGCAGCCATGGCTCCAGCCAAGCCACATAGCCCTTCCTCTCTGCATATCTGGGCCCTGGTTTCACCACCTTCATCCTTTTGTCTCCAGCTCTAGTGCTCTAGCAATTACAGCCACTTCTTCAAATAGTGACTTAAACTGTGGGCTACTAACCATCCCCATTGTTCATTTTCTCTCCCCTCCACCCCCTCTCCCTCTCTGCCCATGTAACCAATTCCCTGTGTTAAATTCCTTCTGTTTGAAACATCTGGACGGGCTTCTGTTTTCTTGACGTGGACTCTGATTTAATACAGACCCCAACATACCTTTCTAGTCTTACCTCCTGCTTACCACTAAAATCAGACACTCTTTCCCACCCTGACTCACATATCTTATACTCTGGTCACAATGAAATTGCCTCTTTACCTAAGTCCTAGGCTACTTCAAAAAGACCACCAGAAACAACTTTGATCAAACAAAACTAACTTTATTACTACAAGAAGACTGTATACCACCTTGCTTAGTAATACCTCAGAGGGGGCAGGGGAAGAGCAACATAGGCTTGTAGGGCTTGGACTAGATGATTTTAAGAAAGGTTTTGTGAGACAGGGAGCTTGCCAGGGTTGGGCAGAGTTGAGAACATAAAAGCTTTGGATACCAGTTCGCAGTGACATGAAGGCCTTAAAGTGACTGCATCGGTTGGTTCACACTGTTACCTTCCAGAAACAAGTATTTTCTAGAACAGATAGCTAGGTTATTTTTGCCTGATCTCAGAATTGTGTATCATAGGGGCAGGGAAGTTAAGTATGCATAGTTCATGTTTTGTTTAACACAGAGAAATTGTGTTGATCTCAGTTCTTACTCAACTACTTTTCCATCTCTGTCTTTATTTACAAGGTTTCTAACCTTTAGAATATATTTTATCATTCACTGCACTTTTATTCTTCATTAAATATCCATTTATTGAGCACTTACTAGATGGGAGGCACTACTCTATGTGCTGTGGGACAGAGCACAGAGGAAGAGAGACGTGGTCCTTGCCTTCATGGATCTTATATGTTAGTAGGAGAAAGAGACAGTAAAGAAGTAAGGTAACTGCAGGCAATAGTAAGTCCTATGAAGAAAAACGAGTCAGAGTAATAGAGAGAATGTGACTGTGAAAGGGTTGGGCGCTATTTTTGATAATGTGTTGAAATCCTACCCGTCCTTTTAACACCAACTAAATTACTACCTTTCCAATAAGTCCTTGTCAACCACTACATATATTGAGGTAATATTTTAAAATATTGACTCAAGTTTTTTTCCTCTTAGTAATTCCTTTTTATTTTCTGGAACTTTCACTATTAAAACTTTACCTTTAGAATAAGCTTATTCTCCCAGCAAGAACAAAGAGTCAAAATCTTGGCTTTGAGTTCCAATATATCAAAAATAAAATCCGGAGGATTCACATGATTTAGTTTATATCATAAATCATATCATATATATCATAAAAGAGATGAGGAAGATTTCACAGAGACATAAGATCACAGACAGGATATAAGAATACTTTCTGGACCAGGGATGGGGAGTAGGCTAAGAGACAGAAGAAAGGGGGAAGAAGTGAGCTTAGAATTGAGAGAGGCCTCTGGTCCCCTTTCCTTTTTGGGATCAGTTCTGCATGGTCCGTGTCACCAACCACAGATAAGTTTGGAAAGATCCTAAAACAGGAGGCTTCTACCTCACCTCCCTAAGGAGGAGTGCCTCAACCAGCATACAGTAGAACAGCAATGTCCAAGGATGAGCCCGGGCACTCCCAGTGATTCCTGGGTACTCCTGAGTGGGGTAGGCTGGCAGCTAAATATTTCCATGCTTCAAGAAACAGAGAGGACAAGAGCAGGAAAGAGGCTTCATAAATACCTCACGGAGACCAGGCGGATAGACAATATATGGACCGTGCAAGTTGAAGGAACACAGTGGGAGCTCATACATCAGCAACAGATGCAACAGAAAGGATAACATTCAAAGACCAGACAAGAAATCTAAACCTCAGGGGAGTCCAAAAATATCACACGACCCCAGATACTCTTCCCATAATACCATGTACGTTGGTTTGCTAGGGCTGCCATAACAAAGAGTCACAAACTGAGTGGCTCTGAACAAGAGAAATGTGTTGTCTCACAGTTTGCGATGTTGGACGTCTAAGGTCAAGACGTTGGCAAGGTTGGCTCTTCCTGAGATCTGTGAAGGAGAACCTGGTCCATGTCTCTCCTTTGCCTTGCAGTGATTTGCTGGTTATCTTGGGCATTCTTTGGCATGGAAAAGTACCACTCCTGATGTCTACATTCATCTTCACATGGTGTTCTGTCTGTGTGCCCATCTGTCTCTGTGTCCAAGTGTCCCCCTTTTTTAAGAACACCAGTCATATTGGAGTAGGACCCACTCCAATGACCTTACTTAACTTGGTTACCCCTGTAAAAGACCTAACACTAAATCAGCTCACATTTTGAGGTATTGCATAGCAGGACTTCAAAATATGAATTTAGGGGGGATACAATTCAAGCCATAACACTATTTATATAAAGCCCCTGAGAGAATAGAAATAGAAGCAATCTGAATTTGACTGATGATTTCGCCAAGAGACTGAGTTAAAACCGGCAGAACTGACTTACCTTGTATGTCAAACTGGCTTTATCATGAGTCCCGTGATCCTCACCTCCTGGTGTTCACGCCTTTGTATAACGCCCTTCCCTTGAGTGTCGGTGGGATCTTTGACTTGCTCCTAACCTACAGAATGTGGCAAAGGCAATGGGAGGTCACTCTCATGATTGTGGTATTTATACTATAAGACTCTGTCTCGATGATAGACTCACTCTCCTTTGCTGACTGAAGAAGTAGGCTGCCACATGATAAGGAATCTTATGGAGAGGGTCACGTGGCAAGAAACTGTGGGTGAGTTCTACGAGCTGAGAATGACAGCCAGCAACAAGCTGGTGTTCTCAGACTTGACAACTAGAAGAAAAGAAATCCTCCCAACAATCAGAGTAAGCTTGGAAGTAAACCCATCACCAGTTGAACCTCCAGATGAGAACGAAGCCCCAACTGAGATGTTGACTGCAGCCTGGCTGAGGACTCAGCTAAGCTGTACCCACACTTCTGACCCAAGGAGATCATGAGATGTAATGATGTAGCATTTTAAGCTGCTAAATTTGTGATAATTGTTTACACAGCAATCAAAAACACACCTTGAGTTGGTAATACTAAGAGTTCCATCATCAGGGGAAAGAATTTGTGGGATAGGAGGGAAGGGAAGACTGAGGACACATTACTTTCAGTCACAGAAAATAAAGGGAACTTGCTCCTGTGAATACTTAATGGCAATCACACTTGCTCCACCACACATCAAATTCATCTCTTCCTTCTTTTTGTTTCTATTGTGCTCTCCCACCCAGTTTCAACACAGTCTCAGGCATTTATAGTTTATTTTTCCTGGGCTTCATCACTCAAGGAAAGTACCCATGTTCTGTGGCCTGGTAGTTGGTCATTTTGCTCTGATGTGAATTTTAATCGTGACTGCTTTGAAGATGGTGTAAGACCAAAATAGCTTATTGGTAAACAAGCCTAGGAAAGTGGTGGGTCCTAAACTTTTCTATAGGAGGAGTTTAGGGGTGACAATCTATTGGAGGGCTTGCCTGGCCAATATTATACTAATCTGACTCAGAAAAACAGCAACATTTTCTGAAGATGCATTCATTTACTCTTTCAATGAGAATCAGACAAGGTCCATTGTCCTTACTAAAAAAGCCCTATTATTATTGTTGTTGTTATTAACTCAGTGTCTTGGAAAGGGGCCGTTAGAAAGGAGAGAGAGTTTATTCCTTGCTGCTACTGCTGCCTGCAGACCACCCAGACTCCAGAGCTCAATGTGGCTTTGTCGTTCTCTTCTCATTATCAAGTATACAGTAACTCTAGTACTGTAACAAAAACATTCTTTGTGAGAAGAAAGCCAACTGATAGGACCAGTGATGGCAATAAAGAGAAACTAAAGAAATCTAAGTAAAGGTATTTGCATTTTAAGGGTTAGCAACTGTTTTAGGATATGTCCCCTGTGAATGTCAAGAATCTGCTCTAAAATGTACTGATTGTAGAAAATTTGGCAAGGAAATACATTGCAGGGAAGGGGATACCCATAATCCTATCATCCCCAAATAACACAATTAACATTTTGCAATATATATTTCCAGTCCTTTTTCTATGTGTTTTAAGTATAATTGAGATGATGCCATTCTACTTTTTTTCCTCTAACATATGAAAGGTAAATTTTCATATCAATAAAAATACTTCCAATAAGTGTGTTTTTAAAAATTCAGTCTATTTCATCTTACTAAAGTAACATAATTTGTAACATAATTTACTTAATAATCTCCTAATTAGCTACTTTTTTCCAATTTCATTACTATTATAAATAACACTGGAATGAACATTTTATAAATAAATTTTAACTAAAATTTTATATTCTTGGAGGTATGTGAATATATGGATATATGAATACACACCTGTGTATATGTATGTATGTATGTGTATATACAGCATGGGGGAAAGACGTTTACAGTTGGTCGTATGGAAAATAATACGGTAATTAACAAATAATAACACAAGGATAAACTGTATTTCACGTACTCACATCTGCAAACCCTCTTTCACCCCAGCTGTATACGGAAAACTAGAAGTGGAACTACTGAATCAAAAGGTTGTGAACACTTTTAAAATCTGTTAACTTGTATTAGCAAATGCTTCCCAGAGAGGCTGCTCCCCCATGTGCCCTCACCAGCTCTATGAGGTGCTGGCCATCTCACCACAGCCTTGCCCGTGGTGTTGTGTGCCATCATATTTAATCATTGATCTTGGTGATGACATGAGAGAAGGATCTACTAATTCATTTGTATCCTAATTTTCTTTGCTGAGTTTTAAGAACTATTTGTTAAGTGAACTTTCCCTTTACCACTGATTTACTTGATATCCTTCTTGGTTAAATGGTTATATATGCTGAGTCTTCTTCTGGACTCTTCCTGTTCAATCCATCAGGTTTTTGCACCTGTGACACAGGTGCTGATTCACCACAACGTCGTAATGTCTGGCCGAGCAAGGCTATGTCACTTGCCTCTTCTGTACAGTTCTCAGCTAATTTCACCTTCTAAGAACACTTTTGGTTTTAGCCTCTGCCATGGCACCAAAATTTTTTACCTTTAATTATGGCTACACATCTCCCTGAGGAAATGGAAAGCTCCTTGAAGTTGCACATTTGTAAGTATTCTTCTACTTTTCACGTCCCCCCTTCTGTACCACAATTATTTACTCATAAAATACAGTGAAGGCCTTCCAACTGCAATCAGTTGGTTTTTGTAACAGCCCGCTCCAAACCTGGCTATATATCCTGGAATCTTGAAGAAACTCCTCTCCCTCTCTCTCTCTCTCTCTCTCTCTCTCCCCCTCTCTCCCTCTCTCTCCCCTTTCTGTCAGTCAAGCTCACTCACATCTGGCAATCCCTTAAGCAGACAACATGAAGAATTGACAATTACAATCGAGGGTAATTTGTTCGGCACACCGCCCCATACATATCCTCTCTACCCATAGGCACTATTGAAAGATGAACTAATGGATCATTATCATTATACAGGATGGAGGAAGACACAGCTAAATATTAATGCATTTTATCGGTAATTGCCCACATAAGAGACAAAATTATCATTTAAAAGAAGTGTAGTTACTAATTGGGCTCATTACTCCTTCAAGGGTGAAGGTTCCTGTGAGCAGGGCTAATTACATATTGCTCTAAACTAAAACTACCTCTACCTATCATCTGTGACTTTTGGCGTCTCTAAAAATAGGACGAAAGTTAACTAGGGATATTTTCAAACCAAACAAGTGGCCTTTTATGTGTTTAAAAACTAAATTTGGTCAAAGTAGTAATTCCTAACTCAAACTATGCTTTAGAAACACGAGGACTGAAAATACCTACTTCTTTATATTACACAGTTTGACTCTGTAAGGCCAGGGCTAGAACCGAGAACCTGGGTTTTTATTTTTATTTTTTAATTCCCTAGGTGATCCTGGTACAGCCTTTTAGGAACTCCTAGGCTAAAACATGTTATTCGGGAGACTGAGAATCACTGCAATACATACGTTCATTTTCTCCAGGACATAAATATTCTACAAAATTCTATGCAAGGCCATTAAGTGTTACAGGAGACCCAGAGAAGTTGATCCACAAGTCACTAGAGGCTCTTGTAGAAGTGATGACAAAAATACACAAAGAGCATCTATGTCGGGATCACTTAGCATCTCAGTCTTCATAAATTGAACTTTTAAATCATGGATCGGAAAGACATGCCCAGGGCCCAGCTTCATGTGAGCAGACGAGAGAATTTCAGATTTAGGAATAAACTGAAGGATTCCAGTAGACACCTTCCCTTCTTATTTCCTTCCACCCAGCCAGCCCTTGGCAAATTATCTTCCCTGCTGCCAGTGTAACTGCCTAACATCTCATGCTTAAAAATTAATTCCTTTGAGTCACTCCCTAATCAGTCTGTTCATTCAACATGATAATTTAGCATCTGCAATTACTAGTTAGGATGCTAATCTCCGGCAAGTGGGAGATGAGAGATTCAGGCTCTGTCTCTGGGGAGTCCAGTGTGGGACTCAGCCCTGGTCATCTATTATACAGCACGATACATGCTGTGAGAGAAGAGGCTTTAGAACCCAGGAGAGAAGGTTAAACGAAGAAACAAAAGTCGATTAGCCCTGCTGTTAAAGTCCTCAAAATTCTGACCATATTGTCAGGAAGTCAACAAGGTTGTCACTGCAAAGAAAAATAACACAATTGGCTTGATTCTGTTGTTACTGCAGTTAGAGGGTCCGAGGGTAAGTGGACCAGAATCCCAGCTGTTGCCTCTTTTTTTCTTCTTCCTATTCTCCAAGGCTGCCTGACGACAACCCCCAGGCCAAAGCCCTCTGACCAGGCAAATGGCCAGGGGCTGCTGGGATAGGCAATTATGTTTTTATGAGGGCACCCAGCTGCATGAATTCAGGAGCTAGACTTGAAGAGCGGAGTGGGAATAAGTGTAGCGTCAGCAGGAAGAAACCTGAGAGGAGGACCCGTGGGGGCTCAGGGTTAATAAAAACAGGGTCAAATGACAGCAGGTCACCAGAGCCGTTGGTGGTGTGACAGGAAGAGTGAGATCGTGGTCATCAGGAACACCACTGAACATTACAAAGGAAGGGATGCCTGCCTGTGTGGTGCCAGCCTGCCCCAAACTGTCCTGCATCCTTCCCTGTGAGCCACTTTCTAGGTTTCTGGCTTCCCCAAGATATGCAAAAGCTGGGCGCTGGTCGAACCCATTGTCTGCTCCGGGAATGCACCCATACGTTCCGCAGCAACACAGCACGAGGACATCCATCTCAGACCACACTCTGTTTTTCTTGGGCGTCTGTATCTGCATAAACATTCTGAGCTGCCTTTTTATCTGACCTAGATGGTCTATAACAATTTCCTATGATTAGCCCTGTATTCATTCTATCTTTTATTTCCATCCAAATATATTTTGTCCCGCTGCCAACTTATTTATTATGTGACATTCTTTCCCCCTTCAGACACAATATCCTCCTTGACCCTTGTTGGCATAATTCCCCCTAGCCTGTTGTGTCTATCTCTTATATAAACTTTCCATCTCCAAATCATTCCAAGTCTGTTTCTGGTTTTAGCCTCTCCTTAGTAATCCTTGTTACATAATGTGTCTATTATATCTCTTGGTATTTGTTTTCTTTCAGTTCACTTCTTACCGTGCATATGAAAGTCATTTGTAAGGGGAGCTGTTTAGAATTTGCTTTTATTTTTTTCTTTGGTTTCTTTTAGGGTTCTGCCTTCATTCTTTGAGTTCTTTTCATCTCTGACCCTCCTCCCTCTGTCAAGCCCCCTCGATTTCCCCATAACATGCTAGTTTATACCTTCCTCCCAGATGCATGCAATTTTTACCATTGTGGCTTTGTGTATTGCTGTGTGGTTTTGCAGAATGGGCTGGCTGTCTTTCATGTAACTTTCCAGTCTCCGCCATTCATTTGTTTAGCAGGAACTCCGTTCAAAATCAGTTTTATCCCAATCATTAGCATGTGCCTAGAGCCTGCAGGAAGTCTGATAGAGGCTAAAAAACAGTCATAAACTCACTCTATGTTTTCACGAGACTTTAGCTGTCTATAAAAAGTCCAGAACAACCAGTTAAAATGAAAATATTTTAACCCGCTGCCTATTTAGTCTGCAGGGAGTTTTGAACTATTTTTTTTTCCTCATTAAATTCTTAACTCTTATTTCCTCACTTCCTCACCTAAATGTCCTTTGTGGTGGTAGTGGTGTTTTGTGTGTGTTGGTATATGTGGGAGTTCACATTACCTACAGACTGCCTTCACATTTACGGGAAAGCTGTCAAATAGGATGCAGCAGATATACCTGTACCCACTATACCAATTAACACAGCCAACAGGGATGAGGGGTCAGGGTAAAGGAGCAGGATAAAGCAGTGAGCATGTATAACTGGAGGTCTAGCGATAACTCTTAAATATCTTCAGAAAGTGTGAATTTCCATAGGGAAGGACTATGCCTTTAGTCATCTTTGTTACTCAGCCTGCTTGGACCTCAGTTTCCTCACTTGAAAATGGGGACAATATTAACAATACCTACTCAATGGGATGCTTGTGAGCATTATTGAAATACTGTCTAGGAAGAAACATTCTATTAATGGTGATCATAATAACAACAAGATGTGACTATGGAAAGTCACCTGGATATCACTCAGTAAGTTTTTGTGCCAGGGAGCTACTGAGTAATTCAATAACCTTGAAGAGAAAGTAAATTTTTCCTGTGGGAGTAATTTAGTGCCTAAGGAGAATATAGATGAGCGTAAATGAACACATACTATTGTTTAAAGCACCTGAGGGCAGAGGTCTTCAGGCTGAGATTCCATCCTGAGAGTGAGGTGGTCTCGAGTTTACAGGGAGCAGAAACCATAAGAAGGGAGTCTGATGTGAACCTCCCACCGCCGAGGCCCAGCGCCCCAATTCAGTCAGCAAAATTCCCAAAGTCTTGCTACTGAAATCCTTAAGCCAAGGCATTTTCACCTTACTCAGAAACACGGCATTTGGAGGGAAAGAAATCTTGACGTCGATATTATTTAGATCAGGAGCACAGATTCTGGAGTCCTGCTGTTTCCGTGAAGATAACAGCAAACGTATTTGCTGGCTCTGTGATCTGAGGCGGGTTACTTAACTTTCCCGAGTCTCAGTTTTCTCAGTTATAAAAGGAGGAAAATAATTATACCTTCCAGATAGAGCAGTCGTGTAGATATTTTTTTAATGGATGAAAAGTCCTTATCACTGCACTTGGCACATAGTAAGTAAACACTCAATAAAAGCTTGTTGTTATTATTATTTTTTTAGGAAGCTGAGGTCCCAAGGGAATTTCACTTGCCCAAGGTCTGGCAAATAGGCACTGCAAAGAATGAAGTCAAGTTTCACTCTGTTTTTGCCAACCATTTAGCTTTTTCGACCATGCCCCTGCCTCTCTGTCTTTTAGGGTCTCGTATGTATTCTTTGTCCTCACCTTCTTCTATGAGTGTTTTATGGCCTCTAGTCCTCTTGTATTGTTATGTAAATTATTCACAGAAAGAAGAATGCTATGACTTTAGACAGACCTTTTTGGTCATGAGTAAAAGGCCATCGATTCGGGGAGACACATTGGACATATTAAGAGTTGACTGTTACGTGTTCTCTTACCTTTCAGGTGGTAAGCTCACTGAAGCAGAGTACACGTTTTATTTATATGTGCAGCCTCGATTTCTAAGTGTTGCTTGTGTCTTCAAAATATTCTAGAAACTCAGTAATATTAGTAACCATATATTACAAATTATTTTTTAGCATTTTTATTACATATATTTCTCTTTTATTTCTTACTACAGCCCATTCAATAGAGGACACTCATACTCAAAAGAGGTATAACTGCCTAGCAGGGACATAAACCCAGGGTCACTGACACCTTATCAGAAGAAAAGATGGGGGTGGGGACTTCATACACTATGCCCATTCAGACACAGTCTGGTTAAAAATCTATTTCTAGTAGAATGCACACACATTTACATACATTTTATGAGAGAACAAATTTCATATGGCTCAATTATTTCAAGCATAGGCAAGCCCATTTGTTGACAAAAAAATTAACTGTTTCTTCACCAACACCATCTATGTATTTCTTTTTTTTTTCTTTCAAATAATGGGTTCTGACTGATTTTGCAGCACAAGAGACCAGCTCAGTTTCAGCCTAGAGTTTGACTGGCAGTCGATTAGTGTGTGTTTAATTCACTCCATAGCACCATTTAATTGTAGAAGAATCAAAGCTATCTTTTATGTGACATTCTTTCTCCCTTCAAACACCATGTCTGTTTTGATTCATCTTGGCCACATGTTGGGGTTAGGTTTAGAAATTATCAAAAACACTTTTTACAAGCTTGTTATAAACCACTACTCTAAGAGAATCAGCTGAGTGAATTAATGTCTCAACACAAGAAAACATTCCACGATTATTAGAGTATTTGAAAACAAAGACCCCGAGAGCTTATGGAAAAAAGAGAAAGGGGAACAAAGCATAGTAAATTCATAGAAGGCTTACTTACCTCCGAAATGATTAATAATATGTATATCTGGTGAACCATGATTAACTTTTTCACCAGACATGTTTTATGGCTTCATGTAATTATATAAAACATTTCTCAGCATCTTGAAGTCATTCAAGAGTAGTGAGACGATCAATAGAAAAATAGCCCTGACTGGTGTAGTGCAGCAGATTGGGCGTCCTTCTGCAGACTGAAATGCCACCAGTTTGGTTCCCAGTCAGGGCACATGCCTGGGCTGCAGGCCAGGTCCCCGGGTGGGGGCGTGCGAGAGGCAGCCAACAAACAGGTTGATGTCTCCCTCGCACGTCAATGTTTCTTCTCCTTCCTTTCTCCCTCCCTCCCCTCTCTATGGAAATTAATAAAATCTTTTTTAAAAAAAGAAAAATAACTTGTCAACAGAAAGTCCTTATCATTTTACGTGGAATATCAAGAAAACCAATGAAGAAGCTTTGTTTCTCATGATAAAAGTTAAAACAGTCAATTTTAATCTTACTTTAGAGCTCTATCTTGATCTGACTAGTTAGCATCTGAGTTGTTTTGTTTAGTATCTTGGGCATTAAATATTCTCTATTCTCCAGGTTTCTTATCAGCACCGAGCAGGTAATTTATAGCACAGCACCTTTATAAATAAGTATTTTTTAAACAAGTGATTTGAAGCAGAGCTTTCCTTCAGTAAAAGCTGATTTTATTCTTAAAGACAGACATTATATATCTGATTTAATATTTTCCTTTCCAATGTGGGGGCTTATATTGTTCTATTTTTA
>VMDR010022995.1:0-15870 GCA_007922815.1 Macrotus californicus | reverse complement strand
CTTTGTGCCTGTGTTTCTCTCTCTCTTTTTCCCCCTCTCCTCCTCCTCCCCTCTCCTCTTCTTCTTCTTCCTCTTTCTCTCTCTCTCTCTCTCTCTCTCTTTCTTTCTTTCTTTCTTTCTTTCTTCTTTTTCTTCTTCCTCCCCCTCCCCCCTTTCCTCCTTCTCATCCTTCTCCTTCTCCCTCTCCTTTCTTCTTCTTCTCTCAGTCCCTTTACATCTCTTGCAATGCTAGCTTGGTGGAGATGTACACTTTCAGCCTTCTTTTGTCTGAGGAGCTCTCTATTTTACCCTCTATTTTAAATGAGAGCTTTGCTGGGTAGAGTAGTCTGGATTGCAGATCCTTGCTCTTCATTACTTGGAATATTTTGTGCCAATCTCTTCTGGCTTGTAGTGTTTCTATTGAGAAATCAGCTGATAGCCTTATTGGAGCTCTCTTGTTTGTTACTAGCTGTTTCTCCCTTGCTGCCTTAAGATTCTCTCTTTGTATTTAAATTTTGCCATTTAGATTGTAATGTGTCTTAGAGTGGGCCTTTTTGGATTCATCTTGTTTGGGATCTTTTGTCCTTCTGGGACTTGTGTGACTTTTCTCCTTACCAAGTTAGCAAAGCTTTCTGTCATTATTTTCTCAAACAGGTTTTCTATACCTTGCTCTTTTTCTTCTCCTTATGGAATGCCTATGATGTGAACATTGTTCAGTTTTTTGTTGTCCCAAAGCTCCCTTTAACTATCCTTAGTCTTTCTGAGCCTTTTTTCTTTTTCTTGCTCTGACCGGGTGTTTTTTTATACCTTGTCTTCCAACTTACCAATTTGATCCTCTGCTTCATCTAGCCTGCTTTTATTTCCTTCTAGTGTGTTCTTCATTTCACATGCTGCATTCTTCATTTCCAACTGGTTCTTATTGAAATTTTGTATGTCCTTTCCCATGCTTATGTATTTCCACTAAGTTCCATTTAGTTCTCACTAACTTCTTTGAGCACCCATAAAACCAGTATCTTTAACTCTGTTTTATAAATGGCTTGCTTCCATTTCATTTAGCTCTTTTTCTGGAGATTCCTCCTTTTCTTTCTTTTGGGGGTTGTTTCGTTTTCTCCCCATTTTAGTCATCTCTGTTGTCTATGTATTAGATTGATTTGCTTTGACTCTCTGTCTTGTGGAGTTGCCTTATGTGTTAGGAGTCCTGTGGGATCCAGTGGTGCAGACTCCTTGATCTCCTGAGCTGCATGTTCTAGGGTTGTCCTCTGTATGGGTTTTGTGAACTCTTCCTTTGTATTTGGATCCTGAGTGTTATTGGCCTATTTGTTAGTGGGTAATCCCATCTGGCTGGCTAAGAGGCTAAATCTCCACTATGTGTTGTATGTTGTATAAGTGCTGGCAGAACAAAGCAAATCAACACAAAAATAACACCAAAACAAGCAACCCCCTCCTCAATCACTGCAGCAATATCAATGACTAGAGCGAAGAATAATAAAAGCAAAAGAGAAATGGAATAGTAGAGAAAGGAAGAAAGGAAAAAGAATAGGAAAAGTCCAAAGTAAAGAAAAGTGATTATGAGAGGAGAAAGAGGAAGACAATACTCGTAATGAACTGAAAGAGGAAAACAAGGAAAGAGAACACAGAAGAATTAACAAAAATAATAAAAGGAGAGAAGAAGAGAACTATGAAGTGATAAAAAATAAGAGTGGAATAGAAGATATGAAAGAAAAATTAGAGCACCAAAAATAAAAGAAAAAGAAAAAATAGATAAAAATAATAAAAAGGCTATGAAAAAGAAAGAATTGTGAAAATAATGAAAAAAATACCAAGTGGACTTGTCTCAGCATAGTTTAGATCTTGCCTTCTGGTTTCTCTCTTTGGATACTGCTCTGATGTCTGAGTCTGGTGTAAACCAGACTGTCAGGTGTAGTCCATGTCTGGCCATTGGTGGCTGCCTTTTAGAAGCTACAAATGATCCACAGTTCTTGGCTGATTCCTGTGGGCTTGGTTGTTCCTGGGGTGGGCCAAACTGCTCTGCAATGCTGGCTTTGGTCAGCACTGGGTCCAAGGGTGTGTCAGGAGATGTCCCAAGTCACCACAGGATATGCCTCTGCCTGTCTCCGCCTGCTGGCTTGCTGTTAATCTTCGACTAGTCACAGACTTGACTATTTCTGAGAGGGCTTCTGGTGAAAACAGGAGGCTGTGATTCCTGGATCTTCCATGGCAGGTGACTTTCAGACTTCAGGAAAGATAGTGGGTGTGTTCCTCCTCCCCCCAGCTACTAGTCTGAGTCTGTCTGGGATTATTTCCCTGAATTTGGCATCATGGGAGCCCTACTAGGTTTCACAAGCCCAGATTTTGGGTCTGCCAGATGCTGGTAGGGTGTTCCTGTGGCTCTTCCATGAGAGGGAAGCATCAGTCTGTTTCCCAGTCTCTGATGACCCCTAATTCTGTTTGTGTTGTTGTCTCCTGAGCAAGGGTTAAGATGCAGGATGGGGGAAAAGAAAGAAAAAAACAAACATAACATAACATTAAGACAGAGAAAAACTGAAAAAAGAAGAAAAAAGTTGCTATGTGGAATGAACAGAATTTCAGAGGGCATGGCAAGAGGGTGGGGCTAGTGGTATCCCACAGGGTAAGGTAATTTCTTTTCTCTGGGAGATGCTAGCTCTTCTTAAGATGGATGCTATGGAACCCAGGTACATCTGGGCCCCAAAAGTCCCTCAGCTGCTCCTCCAAGTTTCTCCCCAGTGGCTCTGACTCAAGACTCCTCAAGTGATTCCAGTCCACACTGCCCTCCCTTTGCTTGGGCCCAAGGTGGGTACCTGCAAACACAAAACTTGTGCTTTGCCCCTTTAAGGAAAAAAAAAGATAATGCATTTGTCTCCAGTGGTTTTTGTCTCACCCCAGTGCAGAGAGCTCCCACAGTGTAGACTCCTTGATCTCCTGCTATGGATGCTCTAGGAATGTCCTTTTGTGTGGGTTATGTGGATCTCCCATTGCACAAGTGGGTGCATTGTCACTGTCATGATGAAGCTACCAGTCACCAGCTTCCCATAGCTATGGCCTTCTGAATCATCTGAGTAATCTCCGCAGAGGAATGTTCAAACTTAATGCAAAATTTGATGCAGTTTTATTGCTCTACTCACTCAGTCATTTTGAATGTGAGAGCCACACAGTACACATGCTCACTCAAAGGCTCTACCGGCCCCACTGACTGGTACAGTGAAGTCATCATTGTTCACTAATGCACAATCCAGTCCACTCTCCTTGGCTGCCAGGTTCCATCGACGTCATACAAACTGTTCTCATTATATTAACAATGGCTGGACCTTTTTCCAGAGATGCTTTGTATGTCCTGTATGCATTGTCTTCTTTCAAGTCTCATATCATCCTGATGGGATAGGGCAAGGAAAGGAAGAGTCCAGCAGCAAAACTATATCATGGGATGGTGGCAGGGCACTTGCACCACTCCCCGCAGTGAGTCTCAGCATTGGGCTTCTGGTCGCTGTGCTGCTGTCACAGCCTCTGCAGCTAGTGCTGCCCTGGCCTCCTCTCTCCACTGCCAGTGCCCCTAGCTCCCGGCTGGTCTGCAGCCTCCTCAGTCAGATTCTGTCTAGTTCACAGTTCCAGCAATGCCTGGGGCTGCAGAGGTAAGAGCCCCTCCTTGGCAAATACTGAAGTCTCCTGACCCTTGCTCCCTACAGAGGTGGGGCCCGAGACCCAGCCCAACACGGAGGGCACAAAAGCAATACTGGGTGCCAAATTATGGTCATTCTGGTGGATTCTTCCTGAGGCGGATTTTGTAAATGCCCCAAAATGGCTACTGCTTTAAACCTGTGCAACCAGAGTCACCAGGCTGGGTGGCAGCGACTCTACCAGAAGAGCCCAGGAAGCCCACTCCCAAGTGCCCTCACAGATGGACAGGCACTGGTACACTTGCACACATGCCTGCACACTTGCTCGCTCACATGCTCTCACACACACTCAACTGAATTTTCAAGTTGATTGCTCTGTAGTTTAGCTGCAAGACCGGTCTGGGGCCAGGAGCAAGTAGACAGAGGTTTCAGCTACTCTGCTGCCATCTTGGAACTCACCCAGACACACTAGTTTCAATTGCCATATCTTCAAGTTCACTCACTGATCCTTTGCCCTACCTGCTCAGATCTGTTGTTGAACCCTTCTGATAACTTTTTTAAAATTTCAGTTCAGGGAGGGAGGGAGAAAGAGAGGAGGAGAGAGAGGGAGAGAGAGGGAGGGATTGATTGATTATGAGGAATTAGCTTATGTGACTATGGAAGCTGAGAAATTCCATAATTTGCCCTTTGTAAGCTGTAGACCCAAGAAAACCTTGGTATAATTCAATTTGTGTGTGAGGCCTGAGAACCAAGGGAGCTGAGGGAGTAATCCCAGTTTGAGAACTGGAGAACATAAGATTAGATGTCCCAGATCAACTGAGCCAGGAAGGGATCCTCTCTACACAACACCTGTGCACCAGGCTCAGGAAGTATAGTAAGTGCACTTGGTCACCACAGAAACTCTGGAAGTGAATGTCATGGCCACCAACTGATGGCAAGTCCAAATGATTTCTGTGCTTTACAAGAGGGCTACCTTGAGGATACAGAAGATGAGTGTGGGGAGCAATCCTGTACTCAATAGATTTCTAATGTTTTCCCAGAAAGGACTAGGGAAGGGGCATGGGATCTTACATTGTCATCTATGTTTTATGATCAACTTAGATTCTTTTGTATCTGAGAGAATGAAACTAAGAGACTCACATATTCTATTCATGGCAGAGTTAAACCTTGGACCTAGAGCCCAATGCCCAATGATCCTGTATTCTGATTATCTATTGTCATGTGGAAAAACACTCCAAAACTTTGCGATTTAAAACAATAATAATTGTATGGTTCTCATGGGTTCTGTGGGTCAGAAATTCAAACAGCACATTGGAGATAGTTTGTCTCTATTTTGCAGTGTCTAGTGCTTCAGCTCAGAAGATTTAAAGAGTTTTACGTGACTCAGGTGGCTAGGAGTTGGAATAGCTGGGGCAGGGGGGTCCATTTAAAGAGGACATTTTTGCTCTGTCAACATGCTTGGATGCCTGGAGACCAAGACCGGCGGGGACCATCAACTGGAGTGCTCATTCATGGCTATCTTCCTGGCTTGGGCTTTCTTCCAGCATGGTGGCCTCAGAGTAACGAGACCTTTTACATGGCAGGCCAGGGCTCTAAGGATGAGTATTCCAGCAATCAAGGTGATGAGGCACTGCCTTCTGTGACCCAGCCTTAGAAACCATGCAGTGTTACTAGCCTTTCTCCTTGGTCAAAGCAGCTACGACCACCCAGACCCAGTGAGGAGACCCACCTCTTGATGCAGGAGTGTAAGAGAGTATGCAGCCATATTTTAAAACAGAAGTTGCATTCTTTGCACTGAGACCAGCTTCTTGATGGGGTTACCCAGCTCCCACACAGGAAAGTCTGTGGTGGCTCCACTCTGTGCTTTGGGAACACTGTTCTGCCTTACACTGGCAACACCGTCCTAAGAGATAATCATAAAACTAGTGACCCTGAGCCAGCGGATGTGAAGTTCTTCTTAGCAAACTGTCACCATAGGGGAAGAAGGAGATGGAACTCTTAGATATTAAGCACCGTCTATGTACCAAAGACCTCATAATAATGCTGGAGGGCATCATGGGACAGTATAACAGGAGCAGGACAGAGTCTGGGATACATGAATACTCATTTTTAGTAGTTATACCATTCTTCATGTTTCCCAAGGAAGGTTCTGTGAATTGCATTTCCCTGTAAACGTCTTCCAAAGAGAGAAAACAAAGGCTGCGGTCCAGACATTTAGGGAGTGCCATGTTCTCACTACCCCACTGCTTCTGACCACATTAAGGCCACTGCATCAATTCTCATATGCCAGTTGCTGTGATCATCATCTCTGGCTTTCTCTGGCTCCTCTCTGGGGCCTCAGTTTTCCTGGCTGTTGGCCGTGCCAACTCTAGCTACCTATGACCAGGTTGCTTTTGGATCCTGGGGGACTGCTGGGAGAGGAGAGCAACCCTGCCCCTGCTCTGCTTCTGAACCTTGAAATTTGCAGTTTCCACGTGCCTTCCAGTCATAATCCAGATACTGCCCCCACCCCCACCACCCCTGCCACCCCCGCCACCCCCACCACCCCTAGCACCTCTGGCAGCCTCCAGGGCAGTGCTGGGTGGTCATTTTGGAATTTTTCTCTCCATGTCCCCTGCAATGTGACTTGCTGGGAAGTCTAAGGATAGAATCCAGCCAAGCTGCAGTTGTAGCAGGCCTGAAACTGGATACAATCACAACCAGGAACCTCCTGACTACACCCAACAGACTGGAACGGGACAGAGGCCAGAACACACAGCACATGACTGTCACTCTCACCCCTGGCCAGACCTGCCTCTCAGCCACTGCCTTCAATGCTCTTTTTGACTGAAAATCAAGGGGCCCCCAGGAAGACGGTTTAGGGTCCATCGAGGACAGGAACAAAAGTATCTATGACTGCTGTTGCCCCTAGGCCCCAGGGCTCAGGACAGAAACCATGGAGGAGGCTGCAAAAGTGGAAACCCTGCTCTGTGACAGGGAGCTGGCCTGTCAGGGGCTTGCTTTGTGGATTTTGATGTCTCTGTCCCTCTCTAGTTTCACTGTTTATGACCTCTCTTGGTCCCCCTCCTCACACTATCTGTGGACACTGAGCAAGAAGATGCATACTAAGAAAGGCTCCCAGTGGCTAACTGGGCTCAGATTTAAAACAAAATAAACAAAACAAAAAGAAACACAGAACCTAGCAGCCATTTCTACACACAGGCTTCTCATGCAAACTGTACTTCAGGGAAAAGCCTGCAGTGAACTAAATGCCTGCACTGTGTTCATGACATCTGAGCCAGCCCTTAGAAAGGAGTTCTTGGAGTCTTATTTCAACCACTAGAATTGAGGCTTTCCCCATCCAATCAAGCTCCACAATGATATCCCCATCATCTCCTTTATCAACCAATCAGAGCAGCTCTTTTCTGACCAATCAGGACAGTGCCTTTTGGACCAATCAAACTGTAAAGATTTGGAGTCTTCATTTACATAAACAGAAACAATCAGGGACCAAGGGCATAGACTCCTGTCTGTATAAGTCAGCTCCCCATTGGCTCTGGAGAGCCTTTCCACTGGAGACTGAAGATTTCATTTTCCTGCCTGGAGCCAAAACACTGGAGCAGAGCAGACTGGCAGGGAGCAAACCGCCAGTGCAAAAGGAAGCAGACCAGTTGGGCAACACAGACAACTGTCTAGCCAGGAGGGCCTCAAACCAAGGCTTTCTTGCCCCAAGGCTGCATTACCCCAATGCTTAACAGCCATGCTGTATCACGATTGAGGTGTTGGCACTGAATAAATTTTCCTTCATCACAGCACCCCATATTAGGAACTCCTGTTGATGTTAAATTGACACCAATGATCATCAGTTGACATATTTTATTTTCATCTATCTATCATCTATCTATCTATCATCATCTGTCTATCATCATCCATCATCATCATCTAGCTAGCTATCATCTAGTTATCTAATCCACCATTTACTCATCTGTTATCTATCAGCTATCTGTCTATCTTCTATCTATCTATCATCTATCTATCTTTCATCTATGATTTACCTGTCATTTATCTCATTGTGACTGGGTCCCACCCCAATGTTTGATTCAACAAGTTTGGGTGGGCCTGGTGTGCATTTTGTTTATACGTTCATTTTTCTAAGATCCTGGTAACTGTGTGCATGCAGGGTTGTGAATAACACTGCAGCTCTTACAGATTTCAGGGTGGTTTCTACCCTTAGCTAAGCCATGTCTTCTTTCTTTTTAAGAAGAGAGAGGCATAGACCCAATCTCAATAGAAGATGTCTTGCTTCATGGGGTATGATGTAGACATAACCCAGTGGATTGACCTGGATTCCCCTTGTGGTTTCCTTGTTTTCTGGCCACATGGCTCTGGCTGCACGTGGCACACCTTTCCTCAGGACACCTTTCCTGGTGGAAACTTCCCAGGGTCAGAGTAGAGGACATCTCAGACCTGGGCTTCCTGGCCTGGGATCCCAAATGCCTAGGCAGCATCATTCCTATTGCCCATTTTACTCCACAGATAGCCGTAGGCATTGCCTGCACATTCTGGGCTGAAACACCTCTCATAGCTGTCCAGCACTCCCTTCCTGACTGACTGGTTCCCCCAGTTGATTGCTCTGCCCATCACTGCCTTGTCCATGAAGTAATTCTTGGTCCCAGTGAGTGGGTCTGACACTGTGGGTAGCAGTGTATATGTGTGTGTGCTCACAAATGTGCATTATTCTATCATGTGGACTCAGAGCTCTATCATGCTCTCATAAAGGTCTGTGACACCTGAGCATTTAGCTCTCTTTCCATCAGGGTTCAGGCTCAGAGCAGCTTGACCTCCCTTCCGTGGGGCTCACACTGTAAGCAGCTTTGATTCCTGTGGCCATCATATTGTTCTGGGGGTGTTAGAGGCATGAAGGCAAGTGATCACTCTTGTCCATCATTGTCTCCCAAGTAACCGAACATCAACCCGACCGTTTAAGCAGATTCTGGAATCCAATTGGGTCATACAATGAAACAGGGATTTATCTGGATTCAGGACTGGCTCAATACAGTTTTTGACATGAATCACAGACAGACCTGTCCCTGGCAGTCACAGAGGCCACCAGCAGCTCTGACATCACACCTTTCCTGGTTAAAGAGCTGCAGATAGGTGTGAGACTCTACCAGCATGCCAATCGAAACGGTAGGCATACAACTACTGATTGACAAAGCCTGGTCACATGTTCCAGATAGGATGGAGCCTGTCCCTGTCCCATGGACCAAGTGGGAGGAGGGCAAAGGGGAGAGCTCCCCAAATGCTGATCAAGGAAGATGGTACACGAGGCAGGAGTGGATGTGGAGAGGCTAAGACCAAAGGCTGACAACAACCAATAACCAACAACCAGAGCTGGTGAAGGACACACTGAGCTGGGCTCAGGTACTTCCCATAAGTCACTTCTAACTGTCCCTCAGCCATGTGGGGGGGCTCATCATCCCCACTTTTCACAGGTGGGAAAGTTGTCATGCAGCAAGGAGAATTCTTACCTAAGGAGACCGTTCTGAGGTAGTATGGCTAGTACTGGAGCCCAGTTGTTTTTGATGCAACTCTAAGTAGGATTTCCACTGGCACATACCTTCGAGCTCAACCCATGTTTGTTGAATGAATAATACAAAAAAATGGAAATGAGTGTTAAGCACGGTTGTGGCTAAGGGGCATGATGGGTATGATATGTGAGCAAGGCTAGAGGTCAACTTTCTGGCAGGTTCCAGATCTCCCTCGGGACACCTTTCCTGGTGGAAACTTCCCAGAATCCTTGCTGTTCGATTCTCAGGGCACATTCCAGAGGGTTAGCACCTCAGTGGACAATACCCCTAGGGAACAGGGCTTTGTAGAGTAATACTATGAGTGACTGGTGCAAACCCTAGCTGCCTCAGGTGAAGGCGTCAAGGTCAGGTAGAGGTATGTTCTGACCAGTGCCTGTTGCAACCATTTGATCTTCTTTCCCCTAGAGACATGTGTTCTTGGCAACTTCCTCCTCAGACCAGATGAGCCAGCAGAGGGAGGTGGAGGCAATAATTCATGAATAATCTAAGTACCTACTTCCATAAAGAACACTGACCTGGGGGAAAAACCTCCTTTTCCTCCTAGATCTCCTAAAAAACCACCTGCCCTGAGTCTGGGAGTGCTATGCTGTCAGCAGCTTTCTGGGGCCAACTTCCTAACAGGCCTTTTTAAAATTGAAATAGATTTGACATATAACATTATGAAAATTTAAGGTGTACAAAATGTTGATTTTATACATTTATACATTGTAATAAGATTGTTACTGTAGTGATAATTATGACCTCCATCATGTCACATAATTATCATTTCTTTTTAGTGGTTGAAATAACTAAGTTCTAGTCTCTTAGCAACTTCGATAATTATAATATAATATTGCTGTCTACATTCACGACACTGTGCATTAGCTCTCTAGGGCTTATTTGCTACTGGTTGCAAGTTTGCACCCTTTAACAACATCTGTCCTGGTAACCACCTTCCAGCCCCTGGCAACCATTGTTTTTTCATGTTTGGGATTTTTAGACTCATACAGTATTTGTCTTTCTCTGTGTAACTTATCTCGCTTATCCTAATGTCCTTGAGGTCTATCCACACATTGTCATAAATGGAAGAATTTTCTTCTCTCTCATGGCTGAAATATGTGTACATTCAACCTTTGACAGATACTATAATTCCACATCTTGGCTCTTGTGAATAATGCTGCAAGGAATATGGGCATGCAGATATCTCTTCAATATTCTGTTTTCATCTTCTTTTAATATATAACCAGGAGTGAAATTGCTGGATCGTTTGGTAGGTCTGTTTTTAATTTTTTGAAGACCCTCTATACCGTTTTCCGTAGTGGTTCTACCAATTTACATTCCTGCCAACAGTACAGAAGGGTTCCTTGCATATTTGAAGATACTGTCTCATGGTTTTCTAATTGGAGCCACTGATTCTGGGATCTGGAATTGGTACCATGGAGTGGAGCCCCGGGTACTGGGCTGAGAGAAGGATCTGGAACTGATTGGTCAGTGAGAAGTGTCCTATTGCTGTATTTTAGGACATTTTTAATTAAATTTTTATTTCTGATAATTGTAGGTTCACAAGCAATTGTGAGAGAAAAAATGAGACACCACACGTGTCCTTCATACAGTTTCCTCTAATGGTAATATCTTGCAAAAGTGAAGCACAGTTTCACAGGCAGGATAATGCATGGATACGCTCCAAACACAGAACATCCATCATCATAGGAATGTTAAACACTCACAGCCACACCCAGTTCCTTCCCTCCACCCAGTTCCTGTGCTGAACAACTAGTTTTTTCTTCATTTCAATACTTCTCTCATTTCAAAAGTGTCATTTAAATAACATCACACAGTATGAAACCTCTTATGGTCAGTTTTTCTCCCTACTTAGCATAATTCCCTGGAGATTCGCCATGGTTCTGTGTTCATCTGCAGCTCATTTCTTTTTATTAATAAGTAATATTCAATGCTAGAGATGTACCACAGTTTATCCATACACTCATCGAAGAATATCTGGGCCATTTCTAGTTTTTAACTACTACAAATAAAGCTTATATGAACGTTCAGGTACCAGTTTTTATGTGAATGTTGTCTCCATTTTTTCTGAGATAAATGCACAAGAATGAAATTGCTGGATCTTCTGGTAATTTCATTTTTAAGTTTTAAAAGAACTATCAAAATATTTTGCAGAGTATCTGTACCATTTCAAATCCCCACCAGGAATCTATGAGGGATCTGGTTTCCCCACACCCTTCCAGCATTTGGTGCTGATAGGTATGTAGGTATAGCCAATTGTTATGTTACTTTGCATTTCCCTAATGGCTAGTGAGGTCAAATATCTTTTCATGCACTTATTTGCTAATTAGTATCTTCAGTGAAATGTCCATTCATATATTTTGTGCATTTTATAATTGCTTTGTTGGGATTTTTCTACTGAGTTTTGAGAACTCTATATACATTCTGGATAATAGTCATCTTTTTTGGATATGTAGTTTGTAAATATTTTCTTCCAGTCTTTGCCTTTTGTCATCTTAATTAAGTCTTACACAGAGCAAAATATTTTAATTTGATGGGTCCAATTTATCAATTTAGCTTACACAGATTGATTTTTTTTTTAATTGTAGGTGTTCAAGTACAATTGTCTCCATTTTCGCTCCACCTCGGCCCCCCATCCCACCCATCCCCGCCTCCCACTCTGGAACCTCCCCCCTTTGGCTTTGTCCATGTGTTCTTTATACATGTTCCTTGATGAACCTTCACCTATTTTCCCCTAGTATCCCTCTTTCCCCTCCCCTCTGGTTACTGTCATTTTGTTCTTTAATTTAATGTCTCTGGTTGTATTTTGCTTGCTTGTTTGTTTTGTTGATTAGGTTCCACTTATAGGTGAAAGACAAATACCTTATGATCTCATTTTTTTTTAAATTACTTTATTGTTGTTCAATCACAGTTTGAATTTTCCCCCCACCACTCTCCCCCCACCCCAGCCATTCCCACCCCCCTCCCCCGCTCCCACCCTCCCCCTTGGTTATGTCCATATGTCCTCCATAGTGGTTCCTGAAAACCCTTCCCCCCACTCATTTTTTTAAATGTCAAGTGTAAGCATTCTTTGCCTACCCCTAGATCCTGAAGATTTTCTCTTATCTTTTTAGAAGTGTTTCTTGTTCCTTTTACATTTTATATTTAAGTTACTGATCCACTGGAGTTAATTTTTGTGTAAGTTATGAGATTTAGAGCAAGGTTAATTGTTTTGTCTATAGATGTCTGACCACTTCACCACCGTCTATTGAAAGGCTGGCCATTGTTCCTCCCTTGAATTGCATCTGCAACTTGTCCAAAACCAGTTGGCTGTAATGAGTGGGTTTTCTGGGTTCCCTGCCCTATCCCATTGGCCTCTGTGTCTCTTTCCCACCAGCACCACACTGTCTTTTCTGCTGCGGCTACAGAGCAAGCCTTAATATCAGGAGAGTCACTCCTCCCTCTTCATCCGTTTTTCCTCAGAGTTGCTTTAGCTACCCTGGTCTGTGCTTTCCCATACAGATCTAGAAATGAGCTTATCTGAGTGTAACAAAAACTTTCTTGGATTAGGGTAGGATTTGCATTGAGCCTATATATCAGTTTGGGGAGAACTGACTTCTTCATCATGTTGTGAGTTATAATTCATGAACATGGTATGACTCCATTTATTCAGGTTTCACTGATTTTTTTTCATACAACAGTTTTGTAATTGTCAGCATTTCAGATCCACTCCATGCTCTGTTATATTTATACCTATGTATTTCATTTTATTTGGAGAGAATGTAAGTAATATTGTTTTGAATTTCAATTTTTACATGTTTATTATTAATATATAAATATGTGATCAATTGTTGTATGCTTCCAACCTTGCTGAACTCCAGGAAGAGGTTTTTTTTTTTTTTTTTGGTAGTTTCTTTTGGATTTTCTACATAGACAATCATCGTATCTGTAAATAGAGGTAGTTTAATTTCTCCCTTTATAATTTTATGTTCTCCCCTACTGCCCAGCCTTATTGCAGTGGCTAGAACTTCCATTTCTATGTGGAATAAGAGTGGTGAGAGTGGGCATCCAGATGGAAAGCAGTAAATCTTTCTCCATCAAGTATGATGTTACCTGTAGGATTTTTGTAGACTCTCTGTATAAAGTTGAGGGAGTTCTCCTCTGTTCCTAGTTTGCTGAAGTTTCTATCTTGAATGGATTTCGGATTTTGTCAAATGTTTTTTGCATCAATTGATATGACTATGAGATTTTTCTCCTTTAAACTTGTTGGTATAGTAAATTATATTGATTGATCTTAAAAAATTGAACTAAGCTTGCATTTCTGGAATAAATCTTACTTGGTTTTGGTGTATAATTTTTATTTTATACTATTGGATTTATTTTGCTCATATATTGTTGTAGATTTTTGCATGTGAGATATTGGTTTGTAGTTTCTTTTTTGTAGTGTCTTTGACTGGTTAAGGTATCAGGGTAATGTGGGCCTCAGTATTCACCTCATCAGGTAATTTCAACATCTGATTTATCTCAGTATTGATGTATGTTGATTGTCTTTTCTCGTCATGTGACAAGTTAGTCTTTATTGTATTGTGGACATTTTTGATACTTTATTACAAAACTCTGGGGGAGTTCCAACTGAGATGGAGATGTGGGTAGAAACCCTTCACTTCATCTCACATCCAAAATGTAGATAATAACCAATCTAAAATCAATAAACAACCAGAGGTGCCAGAAAATTAAACTACATGGAACTCCGACAACCACAGAATTAAAGAAACAGTCAAACAGAACAACCAGACTAGTAAGGCAGTGGGCTGACTTAAGGGGAAACTGAGACTCAGAGGTGGCTGCCACGGTGGGAGAAACTCCCAGTCCCACACAGGAGTTCGTTGAAAAGTGGGCTAGATACTAACAGGCAAGCTGCATTGTTCCCTCTCTGGTCCCTCCCCCACAGGCAGTGCTGCAGTGCAACAAGCAGATTTGCCCTGCCTGGGTGAATACCTAAGGACCTGCCCCCTTACAACTTATTGGGGGCCCTTAACAAAGAAATAGAGTCAAAATGAAAGAACAGAGCAAAACCACAGAAAGAGAGATAAGTGAGGAGGAGATAGCCAACCTACTTGATGGAGAATTTAAAGCCCTGGTAATGAAAATGCTCACAGAACTGATTGAGCTTGGTCAAAAAACGAAAGAACAAATGAAAGATACCCAAAATGAAATAAAGCACAATTTTCAGGGAACAAACAGTGATAGGAAGGAAACCAGGACTCAAATCAATGATTTGGAACATAAAGGAAGAAATAAACATCCAACCAGAACAGAATGAAGAAACAAGAATTCAAAAAAGTGAAGAGAGACTTACAAACCTCTGGAACAACCTGAAACATTCTAATATCTGAATTATAGGGGTACCAGAAGGAGAAGAACAACAACAAGAAATTGAAAACTTATTTGAACAAATAATGAAGGAAACCTTCTCCAATCTGGCAAAGGAAATAGACTCTCAGGAAGTCCAGGAAGCCCAGAGAGTCCCAAAGAAGTTGGACCCAAAGAGGAACACACCAAGGCACATCATCATCAAGTTACCCAAGGTTAAAGACAAAGAGAGAATCTTAAAAGCAGCAAGAGGAAGGGAAAGAGTTACCTACAAAGGAGTGCCCATAAGGCTATCAGCTGATTTCTCAAAAGAAACCTTACAGGCAAGAAGGGGCTGGAAAGAAGTATTTGAGGTCATGAAAAGCAAGGACCTACATCCAAGATTACTCTATCCAGCAAAGCTATCATTTAGAATGGAAGGGCAGATAAAGTGCTTCCCACATAAGGTCAAGTTAAAGGAGTTTATCACCACCAAGCCCTTATTATATGAAATGTTAAAGGGACTTATCTAAGAAAAGGAAGATGAAAAATATGAACAGAAAAATGACAAGAAACTCACAACTATCAACAAATGAACCTAAAAAAAGAAAGAAAAACAATGAAAAAAACTAAGCAAACAACTAGAACAGGAACAGAATCACAGAAATGGACACCACATGGAGGGTTTTCAGTGGGGAGGGGGAGGGGAGGAATAGGGAGGGAAAGGTACAGGGAAGAAGAAGCATAATTGGTAGGCATTAAATAGATGGGGAGAGGTAAAAAATGGTATAGGAAACAGAGAACTCAAAGAACTTATATGTACAACCCATGGACATGAATGAACTAAGTGGAGGATGCTAAAGGGTTGTGGGGTGCAGGGTGGAGGGACGATCAAGGGGGAAAAATTGGGAAAACTGTAATAGCATAATCAATAAAATATACTTTATTACTTTTTTCTATTTACAGAAAATTTTTTTTAATTGATTAATAAACTGGGTTTCCCTAGAGGGATGGTTTGGTGTCAGTCAAGAGTGTCAAACTCATTTTAAGCAGGGGCCACATCAGCCTTGCAGTTGCCTTCAAAGGGCCGAATGTAATTTTAGGACTGTATGAATGTAACTACCCCTTTTTTTAATTACTTTATTGTTGTTCAATTACAGTTTGCATTTTCCCCCCACCACTCTCCCCCCACCCCAGCCAATCCCACTCCCCTCCCCCACTCCCACCCTCCCCCTTGGTTATGTCCATGTGTTCTTTATAGTGGTTCCTGGAAACCCTTCCTCCCACTGTTCCCTCCCCCTTCCCCTCTGGCCATTGTTAGATTGTTCTTAATTTCGATGTCTCTGGTTGTATTTTGT
>VMDR010022994.1:0-15871 GCA_007922815.1 Macrotus californicus | reverse complement strand
GTGTGTGTGTGTGTGTGTGTGTGTGTGTGTGTGTGTGTGAGGGAGAGAGAGAGGGAGAGAAAGAGAAAGAGAGAGATGTCAAAGGGATCAGAGAAAAGATAGATATGATCTCCTGGCCAAAGGCCTAAAGAGAAAGACAGCTCAAGAGGTCAATAAATTCCAGAGATAAAATTAAGACCTGTACACTTTGGAAAAAGTCCAATTGAGGCAGGAGGTAGTCAGGAGGGAGGAAACTCCGGAGGTAGCCCAGGGCTAAGACAAAGGACATCAATACAGGACAGAGACCCTGTTCTAAGACCGTTTGTTCCCACTTTCTGGAAAAGTGCTGAATCACGATGACTCATGAATGCACCAGCGAAGAAGATGCTACATGACCCCTGCTTCATTATAATAGCACTATAATGAATTAACATTGTGGGACCCCCTTCCCCGGTGGCTAATCAAGGAAAATCATGGGAAACCACATGCGCAGTAGCTTTAAAGTAATATAAGTAATATAACTACTTGTATATGTGCAATAAAACTCCCCTAAAACATCCCTGGCTGGTGTGGCTCAGTGGTTGAGTGTCGGCCTTTGAATCAAAGGGTCACTGGTTCAATTCCCAGTCTAGAGCACATGCCTGGGTTGCAGGCCAGGTCCCCAGTGTGGGGCACATGAGAGGCAACCACACATTGCTGTTTCTCTCCCTCTCTTTCTCCCTCCCTTCCCCTCTCAAATAAATAAATACATAAATAAATAAAATCTCTTCTTAAAAACCTCGACAAAACTAGCCAGGAATATCCACTCTATAAGAATAGAATCTCTCCAGCCCCTGAGGTCAGTCTCTGCTCGGAGTTGGCCTGTTCCCATGTTCTGTAGAGTGTACTATGGCTTAATAAATGTCTCTCTTTCTGCTATAAATCTCTGTGTGTGTGGTTCAATTCTTTGTCCACAATCACCGAGAACATGGTTACCTGTGACAATTAGAAATTGAAAAGGGGGAGAGATCTAATGAACTAAAGTATCCTTACAGATTATTCTCTGATGAGCTCGGGTTTTAAAAGTACGTGTGAGTGCTCGCTTCGGCAGCACATATACTAAAATTGGAACGATACAGAGAAGATTAGCATGGCCCCTGCGCAAGGATGACACTCAAATTCGTGAAGCGTTCCATATTTAAAAAAAAAAAAAAGAAGTACGTGTGAGCATATAGATGACAGAAGGACGACCAGGCTTTCAACGGCAAGGACCAAAAGGTATCACAGACCTCTAGGAACTGAGTCAGAATGGCTAAGGCCCAAATAAACCCAGGCTTACAAAACATGAAGGACCACATACAATGCTCTAATACTGTATTTAGTGCAGGACATTTAAAGATGAGGAACTAGGGCTTAATGTAGCGTTGTGAGAACAGGGGGTCTGAGTTGACTGTGAAGTGGCAATGCCAAAAAATGCTAATGAGCATGGGGCTGGGACGAGAGGATGGAGGTGAACTGATTGGGGGTCTTTCTCTGCTGGGTGGTGTGTAGAGCTGCGTGCTTACTTCTGGACACCATGTTTAAGAGGACATAAACAAACTGGAACATTCAAAGAAGGCAGTCAGGAAAGAGAAGTGCCTATAATTCATGTCATATGAGAAATGGCTGACTGACAGAGATACTTAACTGGGAAAGAGTTTTGGGTGAAGGAGGGACATCCTATTTCAAAACTGAAGCAGGACCATCAGGCAGAAGAGAATTAGACATTCTATATGGAATCAACACCAGCGGGTAGAAGTTTCACGGAGGTAGAATTCAGCTGAACAAGAAATAACTTTCTAAAATATCAGCTACTTAAACGTGGAATGTGGGGGACTTCTTGTCGCTGGCAATGTTAAGAGTGGAACTGGCCACTTGTTTGGGACACTGTGGAGGAGACTGCTGTGTTGGCTGGAAAGAAAGTTCTACACCCTTCCAATTCTATGATTCTATGGCTATCTGCTTTTATATCTATAAGACTGAATTGGATTTGAGCATCTGAGTTTGGGAATCTGGGACAAATAAGAAGAGAGGTAATTTAGCCCAGTGGTCAACAGGGTGGGCTCTGGAGCCATGCTGCTTGAGTTCAATGGTTCTGCCACCTGCTGTCAGGCCTTGGGTACATTACTTAATCTCTCTGAACTCCAATATCTTCACATGTAAAATGCGAATGAGAATAGTACCTAGACCTCTAAGTACTGAAGAGATAGTTACATATGTATAAACAAAGCCTGGTACATAGTAAACATTCAATACATGTTAGATTTCATCAATACTAAGAAAAATACTTAAGTTGACTAACTCTGAGTTTTAATGACCAAATCATTCCACCCTCGCTTAAGAAGGGTGGTCAGCCAGTTCGCCATCCCTAAGAAGGGATAGTAACCATATCAGAGCCCATATAAGCAGGATTTGAGTCTCTAAGAAGTACCCAGATCAGGCACTCTGAATTTTCAGACCTGGCTTGCATTTGCAGTATGGAAGATACTAACACCACACTCGTGTTGGCAGTGTGACTACTGAGGCGGAAACAATGCTCATCGTTTGTGGGCCAATCTTGCTGTCTCTAGTCTCTCACTTCAGTTTCTGGAACAATCTTGCTCACATCCAGTTTTTATCATGTCGCCTATATTGGCCAAGAAACAAGTGATCCCTCTGCTTACTGGGTCAAACCTAAATTCCTCAGCTTAGCATTTGAAGCCCTTTTCTCTCTCTCTCCTTCCCCAAGGATTTCATTTCTGGCCCCTCTGGGCAGGCTTTGAAATTCCAGCCCTGGGGTAACTGCCTACAACAAAACAACAGCCCTGGCTGGTGTAGCTCAATGGATTGAGTGTGGCCTGCGAAACAAAAGGTTGCTGGTTGGATTCACAATTCCCAGTCAGGACACATGCCTGGGTTGTGGGCCAGGTTGCCAGTTGGGGGTGTGCAAGAGGCAGTGGATCAGCACATTGATGTTTCTCTCCCTCACTTTCTCCCTCCCTTCCCCTCTGTCTAAAAATAAAAAAAAAAATAAAAAAAGTCTTTTTGAAGTATCACACAATAGAACTGTACATATTTTTAAACACATTTTTAAAAATATTTTATTTATTTATTTTTAGAGAGAGGGGAAGGGAGGGAGAAGGAGAGGGAAAGAAACATCAATGTGTGGTTGCCTCTCACGCATCCCCTACCAGGGACCTGGCCCACAACCCAGGCATGTGCCCTGACTGGGAATTGTGAATTCATAACCTTTAGTTTGCAGGTCGGCACTCAATCCACTGAGCCACACCAGCTAGGGCAAAAGTGTACATATTTAAAGTGTACAATTGCTAACTGCTTTTACATATGCATACACCCACAAAACCATCACAATTAAGATAGTGAACGAATCCATCACCAACCTAAATTTTCTCGTGCCCCGTTGTAATCCCTCCTTTTCTCCCTAAACAACCACTGATATGCTTTCTGTCACTATAAGTTAGTTTATGTTTCCTAGAATTTCATATAAATGGAATCATAAAGTATATACCCTTGGGGAGGTGTCTGGCTTCTTTCCATATATATTGAAATTCATCCATCCTTTTTGTGAATCCATAGTCAATTCTTTTCTTTTTTTTAAAAGATTTTATTTATTTTTAGAGGGGGGAAGGGAGAGAGAAAGAGAGGGAGAGAAACATTGATGTGTGAGAGATACATAAATTGGTTCTTGCACGACCCCAGCTGGGTACCTGGCCCACAACCCAGGCATGTGCCCTGACCGGGAATCGAACTGGTGACCTCTTGGTTCACAGGCTGGTGCTCAATCCACTGAGATACACCAGTCGGGGTGATTGTACCATTTTGGATCCCCAACAGCAGGGCACAAGAGTTTCAGTTCCTCCACATCTTGCTTGAGGCCCCCCCTTTTTAAAAATTCCTTACCCAAAGACGTGTTTATTGATTTTAGAGAGAGAGGGAGAGAGAGAGAGACAGAGAGAGAGAGACAGAGAGAGAGAAATATCCATGCGCCCCGACCAGGTATTGAACCTGCAACCCTTTTGGTGCATGGGACGATACTCAAACCAATTGAGCCACCCGGCCAGGGCCTTGAGGCCTTTGTTTAGTCATTTTTTGTTATTTCCTTCTCTGCCAGGGGTTTCTTCCCATCCATTCCTTTGGTGGTCTCATTCAGTCTCTTGGCTTTAAATGCCATCTATGTACTCATGACACCCAAATGTCTGTCTCCAGTCACTACTCTCCCCTGAACTTCAGACTTTTCCTGGTTTTGCCCAGGACATTTCTGGTATATTATTAAGAGTGTTCTGAAATATTAGCTTTCCATTGCTGCTGTAACAATTACCACAAACTCAGTGGCTTAATCAAGACAAATTTATTGCCTACAGTTATGGAGATCAGAAGTCTGATGTGGGTCTCAGTGGGCTAAACTCAAGGTGTCTGGCCAGAAGGCGTCCCTTTCCGGAAGGTGTCAGGGAAAGTCTGTTTCCTGGCTCATTCAGGTTGTTAGCTGAATTCAGTTCCTTGTGGTTGTAAGCTGAGGTCCCCATTTCCTTGCTGGCAGTCAGCTGAGGGTTATGCTCAATTTCTAGAGGTCACACCCATCCCTTGGTTCCTGAGCACCTTTGTCTTCAAAGCCAGCAACAGCCAATGTGAGTAAAGTTCTTGCCCCATTTTTTCTGCCTCTTGTTCTGCCCCTTTCTTCCACCTTCCTCTTACAACTTTAAGGACTTGTGATTGGGCCCACCCAGATAAACCATGATAATCTCAACCTTAATCACATGTGCAAAGTCCCATTTGCCATGTAAGATAAATGTTCACATGTTCAAGGGATTAGGGTGTGGAGACCCTTGGGGGGGTCATTATTCTGTCTACCACAACTGATTTGGACAATAACACAGTCTGCACTCAAGACAGCTGTCTACTTGGATGTCTCATAAGGCATTTTGAATTTAACATTTCCAAAAGAGACCTTTTTAAAAAAACTATTTTATTTATTTATTTTTTAGAGAGAGGGGGAGGGAGGGAGAAAGAAGGGAAGAGAAACATCCCAATGTGTGGTTGCCTCTTGTGCACCCCCCACTGGGGACCTGGCCTGCAACCCAGGCATGTGCCCTGACTGGGAATCGACCTGGCGACCCTTTGGTTCACAGGCCGGTGCTCACTCCACTGAGCCACACCAGCCAGGGCCAAAAGAGACCTTTGAACTCCTTCTCTACCAATACTCTGGCCCTCACCAGTCTTTCCCACATCAGCAAATGGCAACATTATCTACCTTGTTAGTCAAGTCAAAAGCCAAAAACCTAGGTGCTATTTTGATTCCTTCTTTTTATTCCCTACATTCAATTGTTTGGCAAATCCTGCTGAGTCCAACTCCAAAGTAGGTCTGGAACCCATTCACTCTTCTCCATGTTTATTGCTACCATTGTAGTCCAAGCCATCATGTCTTACTTGGACTTTGTAATAGTCTCTTCACTAGCCTTCCCACTCACAGCCTCCCTTCTCTTGAATCTATTATCCACACAGCAAGCAGAAGGAAATTTTTTTTTAAAGATTTTATTTATTTATTTTTAGAGAGAGGGGAAGGGAGGGAGAAGGAGAGGGAGAGAAACATCAATGTGTGGTCGCCTCCCACATAGCCCCCACTGGGGACCTGGCCCACAACCCAGGCATGTGCCCTGACTGGGAATCGAACCAGTGACCCTTTGGTTCGCAGCCCCTGCTCAATCCACTGAGCTATACCAGCCAGGGCTAAAGAAAGGAAATTTTAAAAATAAAAATCAGCCCTGGCTGGTGTAGCTCAATGGATTGAGCGCGGGCTGCGAACCAGAGGGTCGCCTATTTGATTCCCAGTCAGGGCACATGCCCGGGTTGCGGGCCAGGTCCCCAGTGGGGGCCAAGTGAGAGGCAACCACACATTGATGTTTCTCTCCCTCTCTTCCTCCATCCTTTCCCCTCTGTCTAAAAATAAATAAGTAAAATCTTAAAAAAAAAAAAATCAGATTGTATCTTCTCACCACAAAAACCTTCAATGAGCCCTGACTGGTGTAGCTCAGTGGATTGAGCGTGTTTCTGCAAACCAAAGGGTTGCCAGTTCGATTCCCAGTCAAGGTACATGTCTCAGTTGTGGGCCAGGTACCCATTTGGGGGGTGTGCAAGAGGAAACCATACATTGATGTTTCCCTCTCTTTCTCATCCCCCTCTCTCTAAAAATAAATAAAATATTTAAAAAAATTAACCACAACATATTAAAAAAAAAAACCTTCAATGATTCACCACTGCATTTAGAATAAAATCTAACTTCTTACGGTGGCCCAAATGGCCACATATGATCTGGCTTTCTATCCAACCTCCTCTTACACACTGGCTCACTCATGCACCACGCTGGCTACACTCATCTCTTTTCTGTTCACTATGTCTTTCCCCACTACCAGCACCACTTTGGCATCTTCTGCTTTCTCAGCCAGGAGTGTTCTCTCCAGCTCTTTGCATGGTTAGCTCATTCTCACCCTCCAGGTCTCATCTCAAATGTCAAATCTCAGAGTGGCCTTCCCTGGCTCCTTGCTTTAAAACATTTCCGTTACTTCCACATATTTCTCTAATAAAGTGCCCTGTGTTTTTCCCTCATACCATTACAGTCTTGTTGATTTGTTTATGTCTTTATTGACTGCTGCTTTTACTAGAATGCAAGCTCTAGGAGGGCAAGGACCTTATCTGACTGATGTACCATTGGGTCTGGAGTGCCCAGCAGCTGAATAAATGTGTGAAGCCAGTCTTCTTATTCTCTATCCTGAACATCTTTTGCTTGCTTCCATCTCTGTGACATTGCACATGACCTGCCTTCAACCTGCAATGCCCTCCAACTCTTGACCAAGTAATATCCTGACACTTCCTTCAAAACTTAGTTCAAGACTCATTACCTCCAAACCCTCCTGCCCATTACTGGCCCCTCTCACCTGATGGTCCTGTTAATCATTGATTCAGTGAGTATACACAGAACCCCTCGGCCATCTTGCAAACAGCTGTTACCACATTATCATGCCTTTGCTTGTTTTTGTTTTGTAATCATAGTCATTTCATGTATGCAGGTAAGTTTTGTTCCTGAAGACTGTAAGTTACTCTTGGATCAATACTTCATCACACTTTATATAATTCTCCTAAAGCACTTAGTCCAGTTTGGTGCGCACTGCCAACCATAAAGCACAGCACTTCCTTTAGAACACAGAAAATGGAAGTAGCTCTAAGTTCATTTTAGAAACAGAGCTAGAGGTTTGTTTTTTTTTTAATAGAGGAAGGGAGGGAAGAGGGGTGGAGAGAGAGACAGAGAGAGAGACGTTGATTTGTTGTTCCACTTATTTATGCACTCACTGGTTGCTGCTTGTATGTGTCCTGACCGGGGCTCAAACCCACAACCTTGGCACATCAGGACAACACTCCAACCAACTTAAGCTTTCCCACCAGGGCCAGAGCTAGAGTTTGAAAGAGTTCAAGTTAGAAAAATGAAGCACATGCTTTTCCCTCCTTAATTAAAAAAAAAAAATCAAAACAGCAGCTCAGAAAACATTCCTATGCACGGCAGTAGCAAGAGCTTAGCTATCTATTTCATCATACCTGTGGAAGAATACACAGAAGATATTGATATGAGGCCCTGGCCCCATAGCTCAGTTGGTTAGAACATCTTTCCAATATGTCAAGGTTGAGGGTTTGATCCCAGGTCAGGGCACACACAAGAAGCAAGCAGTGAGTGCATAAGTAAGTAGGACAGCAACTGGATGGTTTTTTCCTCTCTTTCTTCCTCTCTCTCTCTAAATATCAATAAATTGAAAAAAAATTTTGAAGATACTGATATGAGGTAAGTAACCATTAAGATTTTAGATTTAGTAAAACAAATTTTTTGCAGTTTTCAGAATTAAAAAAATTGTTCACCTCAAGGGAAATAAAGAGTAACAAATGTGAACTATTCACTCTGGGTAAAGAGTCTGCCATCCTCCAAACTCTAACAGATTGGACTACAGATGAGATTTTCATGTGTGTATTAAGTGCCATTCCCCATAAAACACAATCTGCCATGACAATTGGAAAAATGAGTTATTTTGGTATATTTCAATAGGACAAGGTTCTGAGAATATAAAGATTTTGGCCAGTGCATATTTAACCATAGTTTTATAACTCAGATTAGTAAGAAATGACCAACACATTATTTTTATCTGGAAAATAAATTTAATAGGGAAAAATACTTTCAACATACTGAAAGCTTGTATGTGTATAAATTAGTATCATAATATTAGATACTGTTTAAAGCATAGATAGGCACTATTCGAAACTACAGTTATATAAACTTGACACAAAATCCCCAAGGTGGAACAATCCAAAATTTGACCTTTTAAAAATCTAATAGAGATGATTAGCCTAAACTGTTGTCAGTTATTTATTTTTTTTTTGGTATGTGTGTAAAATACCCTATTTGATCCTTTCTAGGCAACTGGGATGTCTTGTGAGAATAATGTAAGTTGACTAAATAATTTATTTCCAAGGTAGGCTTGCAAAGCAAGTTAAAAAGGCAGAGAATTCAGGCCACTTTAACTGTGCAGGACTTCAACCGGAAGAAGGTCTCTCAGGGCACGAACAGGCAGTCATGATCAAAACTGCCTTCCTGAGACACCGATGCTAAGCCTGGGATGCTTCGAATTTAAATAAATGATGATTCTGCTATGATAGTAATAGCTTTCAAATGTTAAACACTTTCATTTAGCTTCTGATAAGGCATAGTTTACACAGTGATATGTGCACTCAGAAGTCAGCAAAGATGATGAATTCCAGAATGATTATGGTAGGAAGTCTCAGGTCAAATGGAGCAAAACTAGGCCAGTATGGGTTAGTGCAAGCTGTGACCTTGTGAGTGAGTGCTCAGCCACTTCAACTACATGTTGCTTTGAGGTGTCATAACAATGCCCTTTCTTTGGTATTGTGTAAATAGCACATATAATTACTACTAGCTTTTGTTATAAAATCTGGTGGAACGCCATCAGGAGAAGGTCATGTCGGGAAACCTTCCCATGGTGCAGGTGTTCCCAGGAACATCATTTTGGAGCTCAGAGGTTGCATATGGCTGAATCTTCTCATTTCCAAGCACAGCAGACCAGAGTACCCTCTTATCACTCCACACGTGTGCAGTTATGAGGCTTCATTTATCTGTGATTGCAACACGCCTTCAGTCAGTGCACTTGTAGTTCCGTTCAGTTTTAAAGAGTCGGTTTTCTAGAGTTTAGTTTTCCAGTTTTGAAGAACTTCTTTAATTCTCGTAATTCCTGGGGCTTCAAACTCTGATCCACCCCTGGGGTCAATTTATAGCTCAGAGGTGACACAATGTAACCATTTTGGTAAAGACAGATTCTCTTGCAGAACTGAAAGGTACCGAACATAACTCCAAAATATGGAACTATCTGTTTAAAAATAAAATAAAAATCATGTTAAAGTCTTAAAGTGTCAATGTGTCTGCAGTCAACTTGAGTCAGGGTAAACTGAGTTAAAGGGTGTGGATAATACTACGTGGTAACTCTTTTTGGAATCAGGGAGTATGGCAGGCGGGGGTGAGGAATGGCAGAGCAGTAGAATGGCTCTGGGGGAGCACAGGCCTGGATTAATATACACATACACAATCTGATACTTCCTGTCAACATATGCCTGTCTTGATTGGAGCCATTTATGTGTCAACTAAATGTAAGGTTAATCCAGAGTTCTCCTTACAAAAAGACTTTATTTATTTATTTATTTTTAGAGAGAGGGGAAGGGAGGGAGAAAGAGAGGGAGAGAAACGTTGCTTGGTTGCTTCTTGTATGTTCCCCAACCAGGACCGAATCCAAAACCCAGGCATGTGCCCTGACCAGGGATTGAACCGCTGACCTTCTGCTTGGCAGGACGATGCCCAACTAACCAAGCCACACTGGCCAGAGCAATCCAGAGTTCCTAACCTTTTTTTTTTTGGTCATGGAGTTTTTGGGGAATATGATGAAAGCTATGGATCCTTTCCCTAGAGAGAGGCACACATGCACCCACATCCACATTTTTGCATAGAATTTTAGGATGGGGGTTAGATTCCCTTTGGGAGTCCATGAACCCTCATGGTAGGAATGTCTACATTAAATGATCAGCTCCTCTGGGATGGGGTATCAGATGCTCCAACATTGGACAGGGTCCTCTCTTCAGGGTTGACAGCTAGGCTGCACTCGTGGGCCTCTGGTTATCAATACTAGAGGGGGCATTTCCATCCAAACTATAGGGGGAGTGGCAAAGGAACTGGAAGAGGTAGAGACAAACAGCAGAGACTGACCACTCTTCTCACCTTCAGTAAGTTGGCTGCCAATCCATTCCAGAGCCCCAGTACCCCTTGAGCCTTCACTATCTGCCGGAAGCAGTCCGTGGCTCCTGAGAAATGGACGTCGACTCCTCCACAGTGGGGAAGGTAGGGGCTCTGAGCCTGACAGGAAATGGAAGATGGGATGAGGTGATTTAGTCACCAGGAAATAAATGTTCCAGTCACAGGCTCTCAAGTCTGGACACTGAATGCCATGCTCCTGGCCAAGATGATGGCAAAGGATGGCTGTCACAGGGCTCTTCTTGTTCCATGCGCTTAGAATGAATATTAACGTGCAGTAAATTCATGACACATCACTCACAAATGTGTGGCTTATTTTGCCTGGAAGGAAGCAGCCATTTGTGATAACCTCAACCTCACACTTAACATTCTTTCTCAGCCTATGCCCTCTGGACGTGATCAACACACACTCCCATGTCCTTAACCTTTTTTAGGTGCCCCCATCTCCTTGTCTTAACTGATTTCTTCCCTTGTTTAGACTTCTGCTAGGACACAGTCTATCTGGTACGAGTTATCTGGGTACAATATCTGGGCTGGCGGCCAGTCAGCTTAGGGGAGCAGGTACTGGGCCTTCCTCCCTGTTCTAGCTCTTCAGGGCCTAGCATCCTTCATTGCATATATCAGGCACTCAGTAAATGTCAAACCAAATTTCCTTCAATATCAGTGTCACTAGTAGCTTTTCTCAAATACAACTGTTTGCCTGTGACCAACCAGGCTCAAATAAGCTACATGGTCATGAAGTAAAAAAGAAAAAAAGGCCAATATTTACTGAGTCTTAGGTGCCAGGCATTACACTGAGTCCTTTACATGGTCTGGCTCATTTAGTCGTCACAAAAACCTCATGAAATGGGTAATATTATCTTATCAGCCAGATTTTATAGTTGACAAAATGAAGTTGGTGAAAGGATAAATCCCAAAATTACAGACCAGGAGAGACAAAGCATCCACTTGAATTTGGGTATGTTTGATGCAGAATGAAGCTCTACACCACTAAGCTACACTGTCTCCTGATGCCCAGCACTGACAATGCTACCTTAGCCCTTGATACACTTATTACCACCACCAATGTTGAATGTGGCTGCCACAGCATGTGCACTGAATGAGTTCTTTTTTTTAATCCTCACCCAAGAACATGCTCATTGATTTTACAGAGAGGGGAAGGACAAGAGAGAGAGAAAAGGAGAGAAACCTCGATGTGACAGAGAAACATCGGTTGCCTCCCATACTTGCCCCAACTGGGTACTGTTCTTGTATGCGGACAGTATTTCTATGCATCCAGACAGAGGACCAACCGCAACCTAGGCATGTGCCCTGACCAGGAATCAAACCTGCGACCTTTCAGTTTATGGGATGACACTTCAACCAACTGAGCCACACCAGCCAGGGCTGAATGAATTCTTCATGCTAAGCCTGGAGCTCATGGTGTGGTGTGAATCAATGCCTCTACAAGTGTCATACTAAACTGATATTCATAACACAAAGGAAAACATTTATTGCTGGTTGCCTCCTGCTAGGGACTGAATGTGTGCCCCCACAATTCATATGTTGAAGCCCTGATCCCCAGTGTGATGGTATGTGGAGATGGGGCCTTTGGGAAGTGATTATTAGGTCATGAAGGTGGAGCCTTCATGAATGGGATTAGTGCCCTTATAATGAGAGACTTAGAGAGATGATGTGTCTCACTCCACCATGTGAGGACACAGCAAGAAGGTGGCTGTCTGCAAACCCGGAAGTAGGTTCTCACCAGACACTAAATCTACTGCCACCTTGACCTTGGGCTTCCCAGCCTACGGAACTGTGAGAAGTGTACACCAGCTTGAACTAAAACACATCCAAAGGAAGAAGGAATGGTAAGGCTATATACCAGTGCTTCACAACCTTAGCTGCATACTGGACTAACCAGGGAAGCTTTACAAAACCATCAATGATTGGAATCCGCCCCTAGAGACTGTGATTTCACTGACCCAGGGGGAGGCCTGGACATCAGCATTTTTGGAAAGCTCCTCAAGTGGTTCTGATGTGCTAGGGTTGTGTAGGACCTCTAAAGCACAAAGCTGCTCAGGGTCCAGACCTAAGTTTACTAGCTTGTTGCTGACACTGACAGTAATTGGGAAAAGTATGTGGGCCCTAAAACCAGACGGCTTGGACAGAGTCCATGCTTTGCCACCCACTAGCTCTATGACCCTGAGCAAATGCCTTGACCTTCAGAGCTTCAATGTCTTCATCTGTAAAATGGGATGATAATAATACCTACCTTGTAGGATTATTCTCAAGATTAAATGAAATACATATAAAATGCTTAGAACAGCATTTGACATATAGCAAGCACTATGTAAGTAACCGCCATTATTAATATCATTATTATTTATTATCTAAACTTGGAGAAGAGACAAGTATGCTGAGGACTAAACCAACCCACTAGACTGGCTACGTTGCCATTTGCCCAAACTGTCTTACTAGCAATAGAGAAACAAACATGTCAGGCTGCCAGTCACAGGGCCTGAACGGAAACACCTACTCCACATGAACCCAGGCAGTAACCCATACATGTCTAGACCCCAGGATGAGCATGCTGCATTTTGCAGCACAGCGCCATCTGAAAAATACCAGAGGAGCCAGGTCCTAGTCCTGGCTCTGCCACTATCTATATCACCTTGACCAAGTTGTTCAGTTCTTTGAACCGAAGTTTGTTCCCATGTCAAATGAGGAGATTGGCATTAAATGACCTTGAAGGCCCTTTCTTGACCCTATGATCCATGCTGCTGGCCTACTATACACTCCTTTCTGACTCCAAGCCTTCAAACCTACCATTTCTTCTGACTGGCTGATCTTTCTCATCGATCAGAATATACATCACTTCCTCTAGGAAGTCTTCTCAGATCCCCAAAGTCAGGAGCCTCATAAACACCTTTGGTCACCTTGTACTTCTCCTTCATGGCGTTTCACACACTTTGTAATGATTTGGTGTATCATTCATGTGTACCCCCCCCAACAACCGTGACCTCCCGAACTGTAAATATCATGAGGACAGTGACTATGTCTCCCTTGTTTGTGGTTTTATCCCCAAAGCCTACCAACATGCCTGGTATACAGTATTTGCTTAAGACATACTGGGGGAAAGAAGGAACAAACTTGCAGTAGATCAAGAAAAAAGACAAATACTTCAAAACCAAGCACTTGACGGTTTCTGTGATAACTCCACAGAGACCTTCCAGCAAAGGCAACATTTCAGGTTGTACATTCTTTCCATGAGTACTAAAATAAACAATACTGTATAACCATATAAAAGTCACGCCCTTTGACCAAAGCAATCTTACTTCTAGGAATTTATTCTACAGATATATTTGCCCATGTGGGAACTGATGTATTTTATAAGGATTTCTGTTGCAGCATTGTTAGTAACAGCAGAAAATTGGAAATAATTTGTGTCCACCAATAGGAGGTAGTTAAAGAAATGGTACATCTATTGTGCTGAGTGAAATAAGTCGGACAGAGAAAGACAAATACCATATGGTTTCACTTATATGTGGAATCTAAAAAACAAAATAAATAAACAAACAAAACAGAAACAAACTCATAGATACAGAGAACATTTTGATGATTGCCAGATGGGAGGGGATAGGGGGAAATGGATGAAAAAGAGGGAAGATTTAAGAAGTACAAATTGGTAGTTACAGAATTGTCCCAGGGATGTAAAGTACAGCATAGGGAATATAGTCAATAATATGAAAAACTATGTATGATATCAATCAGGTGGGCACTAGATTTATCAGGGTGATCACTTTGTAAGTTATATAAATGTCTAACCACAGGGCTGTACACCTGAAACTAATATAATATTGTATCATAGGCATATGTTAGCAATGCAAAAGGCAGAGTACATAATTTTAAAAGAGCATTAATCAAGAAACTGACAAGACAAACCATAGACTGTGAGATAATATTTGCAAAAGACACATCTGATGAATGACTGTTATCCAAAATATACAAAAACACTTGAAACTTAATGATAAGAAAATAACTCGACTAATATATATATATATCGCTTATGATATGATCCATGATCATCTGATCCATGCTGCTGGCCTACTATACACTCCTGTCTGACTCCAAGTGATATATATATCGCTTCTTGGCCTTTTGGCTAAGAAAATAACTCGACTAAAAATTGGGCCAGCCCTGGCTGGTGTAGCTCAGTGGACTGAGCTCGGGCCTGCAAAGCTAAGGGTCGCCGGTTCAATTCTCAGTCAGGGCACATGCCTGGGTTGTGGGCCAGGTCCCCTCTGGGGACACGCAAGAGGCAACCACACATTGATGTTTCTCTCCCTCTCTTTCCCTACCCTCTCTTTAAAAATAAATAAATTATTTAAAAAAAATAAAAATTGGGCCAAAGACTTTAACAGACACCTTACCAAAGTATATATACAGATGGTAAATAAGCATATGAAGACATGCTGCACATCATATGTCATCATGGAAATGCAAATTAAAACAACCATGAGATTTCACTGCACACCTATCAGAATGGCCAATATCCAGAACGCTGACACCACCAAATGCTGCCAGCAAGGGGAGCAACAGGAGCTCTCATTCATTGCTGGTGGGAATGCAAAATGGCACAGCCACTGTGGAAGACAGTTAGGTGGTTTCTTATAAAACTAAGCATACTCTTAACATATGATCCAGCAATTCTGATGATTAGATGAGGCTAAATGTTGGTATTTACCCAAATAAGTTGAAAACCTATGTCCACACAAAAACCTGCACACAGATGTTTTTACAACAGTTTTGTTCCCAATTGCCAAAGCTTAGAGACAACCAAGATGTCCTTAGGTAATGGATAAATGAACTGTGGTACATCCAGACAATGGAATATTATTCAGCATGAAAAAGAAATGAGCTATCAAGCCATGAAAAGACATGGGGAGAACTTAAATGCATATTTCTATGAAAAAAAAATCTGAGTGCAGCCACTGTGGAGAGCAGTATGGAGATACCCCCCAAAATTGAAAATGGGTCTGCCTTGTGACCCAGTGATTTCACTTCTGGGAATATATCCAAAGAAACCTGAAACACTAATTCGAAAGAATATAAGCACCCCTATGTTCATTGCAGTGTTATTTACAATAGTCAAGATATGGAAACAGCTCAAGTGTCCGTCAGTAGATGAGTGGATAAAACATCTATGGAAGAACATTTACACAATGGAATACTACTTGGCTGTAAAAAGGAAATATTACCTTTTAAGACAGCATGGATGGACCTGGAGAACATCATGCTAAGTGAAATAAGCCAGTCAGAGAAAGACAAGCACCAAGTGATTTCACTTATATGTGGAATCTAATGAACAAACAACTAACAAGCAAAATAGAAACAGACTGACAGCTGCCAGAGAGGAGGGGGTTAGGAGGCTGGATGAAAAAGGTGAAGAGATTAAGGAAAAAAGAACCCTCACAGACAGACAACAGTGTGGTGATTACCAGAGGGAAAGGGGGGTGGGGGGTGGTAGAAAATAGAAAAGGAGGG
>VMDR010022993.1:0-15871 GCA_007922815.1 Macrotus californicus | reverse complement strand
GGGAATAAAAGGGGGAAAATGGGACAAGTGTAATAGTATAATCAATAAAATACATTTTTAAAAAAAAGCTATTTAAAATTCCATATGCCTCCAAAAAGGTAGAGCCTCTTAAAGGCAAAATGGCAATCTGCTAACGGTTCTTTCATATAGGAGAGCACACGGAAGGGTTTCAGAAATACAAAAGTGAGTTTGTTATAGTTTGGGAATAGAGAATGTGGTGAGCCAAATGTTCTGCACAAGCTGGATATGAGCATGAAATGGGACTGTTTAGGGGCGATCAGGGAGTAGAGTGGTGTTGAGAGAGAGAAATGGGAAGAAAAAGAAAAAAGGAATAATCAGCGAGAAGGCAGGAGGTCTAGAGATACACCAGAGGAGGATGCCTGATAGAATTTTCTAGAATAGTTATGTGTAATGTACTTTAAAATCATCTGTTTGCAGTGCAGCAATATAACCCTCCACTTATGACCTTTAGTAAGTTTTTCAAAACATAAGAGCTTTCTATACACTTTGCTTGAAATGAAGGTGGGAATGGGCTGGGTTGGGGACAATCTAGGAGAAGAAAACTAGCTAAAAAACGCAAAACAGAGAACAAAAATTCAGCAGAGGCAGAAAGCTCAAAATAGAAATGACCATAGAATGTAAGTTCTTCCAGGAACACAAAGAGGCCTTGGGCAGGCATTCTGGACAATACAGTATGGAAGTTGAGCCAATTTTATGGATAGACCTTCAGGGGCAAGGTGACCTAAGATGATATGTGGGTGGGGAATATAGAAGACTTGGAGGAAAAAAAACAAACAAACCAAAGCAAAAGCAATAGAAGTTATTACCATGATTTGAGGAGTTAGGGAAAAATAGCTAGATAATTCTAACCAAAATAAATTAAAAAATCAAAACTCCTGTGCTTCTAATATGCAGCTAATTTAGAAAACAATTTAGCTCTTAGCGTTCTGTCGTAATATCCCCCAGTCAAGATACACTTCTGCAGGACCTATAAAGAACGCGAACATGCACCCCACTTTCTACCATTTTTTGGTGTCAAGAAATAAAGACAACTAATTTAAAGTGATTGTCTGATATGACTGAGCAAAGAGTCAAAGGCTTCAAACTCAGTTTTCAGTGTTTTTTTTTTTTTTTTGTCAGTGTCCAGAAACTGGGTAGATGTTTTAAACCTGAGATCACAGTTGAGGCTTAGACTGGATATCTACCTGGGAGGATTCTGAGATTCCTGAGGCTTTTCCTGAGGCTCGATTGGCACATATTCTCAAGTGCTTGAATGCGGGTTTGAGAGAGGAAAACACAGGGGCCTTGGAACCTTTGTTACATCTTTCTTTCAACACTGCCTGGAGCAGGAAAAGTTTGCTCTGTAGTGATCTCTACCCTTGCCAGCGGCATCAATACCTGGGGTCTTGTTAGAAGTGCAGAGGCTCAAGTTCCACCCAAGACACTGAGTTGCAGTCTGCATTTTCCTGTTTGAGAAGCACTCACCTAGGAAGTGTTATGTAAATCTGCTTCTTGGGTGTTAGAGAGCCAGGCTGTGAAGAAGGGAAAAGGATGTCGCTGCTGTCACATCTGGCATTTGGCTGTGAATTCCATGTAAATAATGCAGTTTAGGGACAGAGAAGGGACAGTGAAGACTTGGCCATACCTGGGGCTCTGTAAGATTTACCAAAGGGCCTGGTTGGTTTCTCAGCGTGCTCCACTCTGAGGAGAGGCTAGCAGTTGCCTACCGGGAGACCAGATATAGCTGATATTTCTGTTATTCTGAACAGGACTTTAAAGCCAACAGAAATTTTGAGAAGTAATCTAGCTGTTATGTTCCTAATGGAGGGCTGAGGGAAAAAAAAAGAGTAACATTAGCTTCTGAGGTCAAAAAAAGTATCTTCTATTTCCTCTGTATCACCTTAAAACTCCTGGTAGAGTGAGACTCTCGTAAAATGAGCACTCAATAAATGTCATTAACGGTGATTTGCACCCCAGTGGTAATATTTTTAATGCAACTCATTCCAACAAATGATCTACTTCCCATGTTAACTTTTATATACCTAGCATCCAAACACGTAAACTGCTGAGCGTACAGAATATTGGGCTCCAGTTAAGTGTGATTAGATATTGATTTCTGAGTCCCACAAACGTTCACGGATGCAGAAGCTCTTGGGCACTGGATCATTATAGGCTGTGGGGCTGACACTGGCAGAATCCCAACAGTCACAATTTGTGAAAAATTCTACAGTGGCTGTAAGGCCCAGACTATGGATGTGACCCTTGTGTGTGGCCCTGATCTGTTGTTCCCTGGCCCACCGGTTGTCCTTCTCACCCTGTCTTTGCCGACATTTCCTTTTGGTCACCAACAGGAGTAGCCAGAGAGAAGAGATGTTTACTGCAAACTTATCCTGACTGCTGGAAAAAAACAACTCAGACTTAGAGGTGATGAGCTTGCCAGGAGGAATAGAATGGTATTACTCTTTTATGTTTGTATTCTATATCTATGTCTGTATTCTATATAGTATTGCTTTTTTTATTTGAGTTGGGCGTTCCATCAAAGAATTGTGAAAAAATATCTATTTAAGTCTCAAGTATAGGGTATTGTGAATAAGCTCACAAGCTGTGGAAAATTAAAGACAACTATAAATTTTTGACTTTGCTCTCTCAAGACATGTGGTCTACGACCCCTCTTCTTCAATCTGGCCAGGCTCTGTGACTGCTTTGATCAATAGAATATGGTGGAAGTGGTATTTGCCTGTTTTTGGACCCAGACTCTGAGAAACTGGCAACTTCTTTTTTCTGTTTCTTAGAACCCACCCACCATACTGTGAGGAAACCAGGTCCCGTATATAGGTTACACGTATGCATTCCAATCAGCCGTCCTAGCTGAGCTCCCGGGTAGCGACCAGTAGTGACCAGCCACGTGATGTCCACTACAGTGGAGCCTCGGATGACTCCAGCCACTATCTGACCAACTGTGAGAGAGAGCCCAGGCAGAAGCAACAAGCTGATCCAGGCACCGGCGGAGTTATGAGAGAGAACAATAAATTGTTTTAAGCCACTACATTTTTGAGCAGTTTGTTATATAGTCATGTACCACATAATGACATTTTGGTCAGTGACTGCATGTGTGACAGTGATCCCATATAATTATAATGGAGCTGAAAAATTCCTATTGCCTAGTGATGTCATAGCCATGGACATGTCCTAACTAGTAACTAGTAAATAACTCACGTGTTTGTGGTGATGCTGGTCCAATTATGTACACAGTACTTGATATTGATAATAAACTACTATTTTACTGGTTTCTGTATTTAATATACTATACTTTAAAAATTTTTGTTAATCTTCACCCGAGGAGATATTTATTGATTCTAGAGAGAGAGGAAGGGAGAGAGACAGAGAGAGAAAATGAGAGAGAGGGAGAAACATCGATTGGTTGCCTGTCGTACATATCTGACATTGTTTGGTTGACTGGTGTATACATCTGCCCAAGGATGGAACCAACAACCTAGGTATGTGCCTGACGGGGGGCGGGGGGAGAATTGAACCTGTGACCTTCTCATGTATGGGACAATGCTTCAATCAACTGAGCCACACTGGCCAGATCTACTATATTATACTTTATATCATTATTTTATAGTATACTCTTTCTAGTTATTAAAAAAATTTTGCTGTAAACAGTATGCTGTATACGTCAGCAGCAGCCTCAGACCATTTGCATTTGCTTCTGGATTGCATTAATTCTTTGGTGTTTGATTTAATCTCATGTTTTGTACTGTAACATGCTGTAGAAGCTTGTAGCCTAGGAGCAGCAATAGGCTCTACCATATAGTGTGTATGTGTAGTAAATGCACATGTGTAAATGCACTCTACAATGTTTGCACAATGATGAAATTGCCTAGCGACATTCTCTCAAAATGTATCTCCATTATTAACTGGCACACGACTGTATAGCAGTAGATTAGTGGAACACAAGTTACTCTATTTGTAGTAGGAGGCTACTCTAAAGTTACATAAATCCATTTTCACTTTCTAGACCTGAACGCAAGCTTCACATTTAGAAGACTCCCTGCGGCCCAATGCAAATACTTGGCCCACCTACGCATGCAACATCATACCCTCTAAAGTTGAAACTTTGAAAGGTGTCTTCTCATTGAAAAAAGCCCATGCTTGCTTTATTAAATTGTCAGAGGCCATCCCAAAGGTGAGCCCATCAGGCGTACTTGGTTCTGTTCTCAAACCCAGATCCCAAAGCAGTATTATGCACATTCTGTGGGCTTGTCCACTCATGATGCCATGTGTCCCATTCCTTGAATGTGGAGCTGTCCTGTCAGGGAGTCCGCCAGAGCAGCAAACACCATCCACCATTCCTATGCTGTTGCCTCCTCATCTGAGAAATGGAAGTTCCCCAAGGATTATGACTACATTGAAGTCGATATTTTATTTTGGTCTCTCTACCTATATCTTGTCTGTGGGGAATTGTGTCAATTCTTGCATCGTGGCCCATGGAAAGCTGGGGTTCTTACAGAGTCCTGGTACAAACTTCCAAAGGTACATGCCAGTCTCCATGTCTGCTCTGTTCTAGGGCAGGATTTTCAATGCTGGCTGCATATTAGAATCACTTGGGGAGTGCTCATAAAAGAAAAACTACTCGTGCCTGGGTCTCACCTTAGATTAATTGAGTCAAAATATCTGGGGGCAGATGCCAGCACTGATTTAAAAAAAATTCTCTCCAGGTGACTCATAGATGCAGGGAAGGGTGAGAAGCGTGGCTAGACTGATGATTCTTCGTCTGGCCTCTTGTTTGTGGTAGAGAGAATACTACCCACTAGTGTATTTGAATGTCCAAATCTTACCAGTTCTTTAAGGCCCAGCTCAAATATTATTTTCTTTATGCCACTACAGTAAGCATATTTTCTTCCTTTCTTCCTTTGAATTAGGGCATTTTATTTTTATCTGTGTTTTCTACCTATTATATACTTTATTATTTCTTTCCCTCCTCCTTATGCTTATGATATGTCTCTGACATTTATGTACACACAGTGGGAGCTCAATAAATATTTATGAATGAAGATGTGAATGGATGTCAGGAAAGCCATCCTGCTTTGTCACTGCCTTCCCTTGGGCACCAAATATGCTTTTGTGTGGATGGAGGTGGAGGTGCCTGTGTATCACCTCAGTATATTCTGCTCCATGCGAATTGCCTCACATCTTCCCCCACAGCCCCTAATGATGGTAGAGTCGAGCTGCCATTGCTCTTGAATCTCTGTTTCTGGTTGCTCCTTGTCCCCAGCTCCCCTCTCACTATTCAGTTAGGTTGTTTTCTTTCTTATTTAAATCACTCTTCTTTACAAAGGTCTAAATACCTACTTGCCACCCTTACGGGCAGGGGTGGTCATCAGAGGGAAGACGGATGCTCCACAGTGTGCTGTGGAACGAAACCTTTGAAAAGCACCAAGATGGATAAGGCTGCCTGCTTTTCTCCCCACTGGCAAAGGACTAGCTCTTTACTGAGTTAAAATGATAAATATTCTAGGAGCAAGCTCTGAAGTCACCAAGCCCCACAATACTCTGCAGGGTCTCTGAGGTACCTATACTGATGAAGCCACTAGATGTAAATCTTAGCAAAAGTGCCAAAGGATAATTGTTTTGGGTTTTAGGGCCTCTGCTGAAACGTTACTGATTTTCCATTTCCAGTAATCTTAGACTTCTCAGAGACGTATCGGTGTGCTCTTTTTTCACTAGTTGTTTGTAGGATATTTTTTCACACCTTGTTATTTACTCATTCATGATTATTTTTGCTCTGAAACACAAGTCATCTCAGTTTTTTCTTTAGACTTTAGACTTTTAACAGATTACTAGAGAAGTCTTCAGATTAATTCCCTTTGGAAGTTCAGATCTTTCTTAGCTCTAATTCGAGAGGGAGTTATGATTCTGTGATGGACTCATGACATTTCTTATTGGGATATAAAAGGTCAGATTTTAATGCCTTCTTGTGATATACGCATCTGGCTCAAGAGCAGGCAGTTTTGAATGATGGAATTTAATTGTAATTTAGTGAAGGGGTAGGAGATGAGAAATTACGGCTTTGCTGCCATGCCTGAGCTATACACCAACTCCTTCGCTATCCGCAATCCGCGTGCAGGTTCATGGGCTGGAGCTGCTATTTAAAGTAGCCTTTCAGGGATACCAGGGTCACGGTGCAGGAGTCAAAGGTCATGTCCCAGTGATTCACGGACATCCTGCCTTGGAAAAATAAGGACAAATGCCAAGACATAACTCTTTGTCTTCTGAACATTCTGGAAATTCAGATGGATATTTACCTATTACTTCCATTTTGTCCAACAGCTTCAATATTCTTACATGGTCGCTTTTTTTTTTATCCCCCAGTAAGAATTCTTGAGTAAAAAAAAATGGACTGCTTAAGGTCAAATTGACTGAACAAGACTTCTCCCTTCTCAATCTAAGAAAATCACCTCTTTCTCTTCTGTTTTACATGAATCCAAGAATGGATCCAACTAGCAGAAATGAGTTAGTCATATATTTATTAAGAACAGAGATATTCTGATGTGGGAAAAAGCACAGGGACTGGATTTAAGCCCTCAATTCTTATTAGCACTTAGATTCTCTGAACGTTTCTTCCTTCATATGTAAATTACTCTTTAGCTCCAGTTTTCTTATCTAGTAAATTGCTTTGAGGCTTAAATAAAACTGTAGCCTATTTGGAATTGTTCCACTACCTGGAGTTCTGGGCCATACTAATCCACTCTTTGTGGTACCCTTGTGGTAAATTCTTCTCTCATGTGGTTTTAATTTTTGCTTGTGGGCTCAATCTCAGTGGGGATTAATTTTGGTCGGTGTGAGTCATATGTACCCTGGTTTGTGGGAGTATATTTACAGAGGTTTTATATTTACCATGGCTGGGTATCCCAAGGATTTCACTTGTCCAGGATGAGTTTTCACAGAATTTTGCCAGTCTGAGATGCCAACACCATGTGGGTAGTATTCATTTGGACTCTGTATCCACATGTGGCACAGACTGGGGCGGGGGGCCCACCAGATCTGATGCTTCTTTGATTCTTTCCTGGTCCCTTGGGAAGTTCTTTCATTCCTCTTCACAGAGGGAGTGGGCTTTATGTAGGAGTCTAGGTTTTGGCATCACACTTCATATGGGCTCAAGGCATCATTTCTGATTTTCATGAGGATTTTATGATGCTAGTCCCTTGCTATTAGGGCCTGCAAAAAGTCTGTTGCCCCCAGGATTCTGCTGCCTTCATTCATGTGCTGTGAGTTCATCTGTGGTGTGTTTTAGTTACTGGATGTTTTCCTTTCTGTCTTTCTTTGTTTTTTTTTTAAGCATTGTAGTTTATCCAATACCTTTGTTTTGTAAAAGGAAAGACCTTAGCTCAATTTGCAGCATTGCTGGAACTAAAAATCAAATGTATATTCCTTATGAGCACTTTCCCTTGGTTAACTAGTTTACTTCATAAAGACACTGTGGTTCACAGGGGAAGCACTGCTCCGTAGGCGCTGATGTGCTGTGCGTGGGAATCCTCTGGGGATCTTGCTAAAGTGCAGGTGCTGGTTCCTGTAGGTCTTGGGCAAGGGAGAAGCTCCCAGGTAGGCTAATGTTCCTGGCCACACTGTGCTTGGTGAGGATTTGACAGAGACCAGCAGTCATGACCACTTCCCAACTGCTAATTTATCAGTTTCAATAATTCATCTGGTGTGGTTGCCTGATAAAACCTCCATCCCTCTGACTACTCTCACAAATGAAACAGTGAGGTAAAAGCTGTTTAAAAATTATAAGAGCTATACAATATTTCTCCACTTGGAAAAAATCCATAAATTCATAATGGAATTAAATATAATTGTCTTTTAATGCCCTTTAAAATATGCAGCTTTTCAAGAAGCTTCCTTCAACCTCCTTATATTCTTTTTCTTAAACCTATTTTTCCTCAAGCAGAAATTCTGGGCAAATTAAGGATAGAATTAATTTTATAATTCAATTTAAGTTTTCTTGTTTAATTACTTATATTGTTAATATTAATATTGATTTCTTTTTTTATTGTATTATATTCTTTTGTAGGCTTTATCCCGGAAACTTACTCATTATGGTTACTATTGACTATAGAGAACAGAGTATTTGAGTTTCAAACAATTGGTGTATCAGATGAATCTTTAGAATATAAGAAATTATTCACATGATCGAAGATTCAGGTGAAGTTACAAGTTGCTGTTACCCTTATGTAGGATGGGAAACATTTCCCAAACTTTCTCCTTGACCCCATAGTGTAGAAAAGCAAATCCAAGTTTAATTGGCATCCTGGAAGGTCAAACTTTGTCTATTTATATCTGGATTTTTCTGGATTAAAATTGGTGTGACCTTTAGAATTAACTAGGGGCACAGAGTAAGGTGTGAAAGATGACAGCCTCCCTCATGCAGACTTGTGGAATGCTGGGATGGCCTCACAACGGTAGGGTCCTGTGGGAGAGTGACACGAGGAGAGGCAGCAGGGAAGAGAGGCAGGGCCCTGGCCAGGTGCCTGGCTCTGTGATGGCTCTGCCATCGTGTTACCTTCACTACCTGGACAAGGGACGTCACTTCTGAGATCGCTGACATCTCATTGAGGGCAATGAGATGTTTCTCCCATCTGAAACCCTAGTGCACACTCTCTGTCATTTATACCCACGTTCCACCTGCAAACCAGTGGGCCCCACAGCGGGAAGAAAACAGGTGTTACTATAGCTCTAAAGGTTCTGATCACAGGGGCCACTGAACAGGAGTAGTGAAGAAATTTGTGGAATAAAATCTGACCCATGTTTTGTTTCCCACAGGAAGAAGAAGTCTGAGGCTTGTGTGACCTAAACTGACTTTCTTAGTTGGAGAGGGGGTGCAATGGGTTGAATGGTGGCCCGCCCAAAAGGTATGTCTACCTGGAACCTGTGGATGTGACCTTATTTGGAAAAAGGGCCTTTGCAGATATAAAGTTAAGGATCTTAAGATGAGATTATATTGGATGAAGGTGGGCCTAGATCCACTGACAGCTGTTCTTATAAGGGAAGAAGAGAGAAAACACAATGGAGAGAAGGTCATGTGGAGACCTAGGCACAGGTCAGAGAGATGCAGCTGCAGTCCAAGGAGCACCGGGGCTTACCAGCAGCCCTCCGAAGCTAGAGGAAAGACATGGAAGAGATTTTCCCTCAGAGTCTCCAGCAGGAGCCAACCCACTGTCATCTTGATTTTGGACTTCTGGCCCCCAGAACTGTGAGAGAATAAATTTCTGTTGCTTTCAGTCACCTAGTGTGTGGCAATTTGTTACTGCATTTTCAGAAAACTAATACTGAAGGTATAGTGGCACCAATATTTACTGACTGTTCTAAATAAGTTTAATATTCACTGTTTTATTACTCATGATCATTTTATAAAGCAGGCACTCTCATAATTGCCATTTTATGGGTTAGGTAATTCAGACTCAGAGAGGTTCAGTAGCCAGCCTGAAGTCACACAGCTAATATGTAATGAAACTGGAATTCAAACCCAGAGCCCATTTTTTTCTTTCTTACTTCTAACACCTGCTTCCTCCCTGCCAGGAGTGTGGTGTTTTCTCCACCGTCCAGTGGGACCAGCTGACCGTGCCCATGTTTTACAGCTGTGGTCACAGGGCAGAACATAGAGCTTGCGGCCTTAAAGTGACTACATTTACCTAACAGGAAATTTAGATTGGAAAGCTATACTCCCCAAGTCACAGAGGTGTAGGAGATGTGAAAAGCATCCCTCCCTTTGAGAACATGGTGCAGTGCTGAGGGTATCTTTGGGCCCAGCTGGGCCATTCAGTTTGGCACTTGTCTGGGAAGTGAGTGCTGGGAGAAGGAGGTGGAGAATGTGAAGGTGTCATTCAGTTCTTGAAGGGGCAAGGGGTTATTTTTTAAAATAAATATTGAGAAAACACTTAAAACCCTAACTAGCAGAAAGGACACCTTGAAAATGTTTGAACAAACAAACTACCAGAATACTCAGTTCTGGAGCAAGCAGCCCAGAGAGAGGTACAGGAGCAGAAGCCCCTTTCAGATGCCTTTCCTCGCCTGTGGGGCCTGTGGGAGGGAGCAGGTTTTCAGGGACCTGTTCAGTCTGGGACGTCCCTAGAGAGGAAGCCTTACTTGAATGCTGGCAGCCCCTTCCACTTTCAGGGAAACATCTAGGAGGACGAGGATGTGTCAAAACGCAGGCAGATTATTTTAACTATGTCACGGCTTTATTGGAAGCGGGTAGGTGAGACCGACTCCGCGCTTTGTATTGGCATTCACTTAATTTAGAATCTTCTTTCAAATTTTGTGAAAGATGAAGCTGGTTGCTCAAAGATGGTGCTTGGGTGCCTTGGGTCCACTGCCAGGGGACACCAACACTTGGTCAGGACTCAGCTGTGGCTTGGGAACTTTACATTTGAATGTTCTTGGAAGGAACATTCCATTATAATAAGGATAATAAGGAATATTTGTAAATCCTTTTAGAGTTTAATAATTGCATTTGTCTCCATTATCTCATTTAATTTTCACAGCTACCCTATGATGCAACTATTATTTCAGTGTAGCAGATCTGAAAGCCCTTAGGAGGAGAAAGTAGACCCACCAATTTGTTTAGACTGAAAATATTATTCAATGAGATTATACATGCAAATCCTGGTATATAACGAATGTCCACTAAATGAAGTGCCCTGTCATCATCGTCATCCTGTTTTTTACTGCTGTTGTGTGTTAACTACCACCTAATTGAGTTAGCACTGCAGTCAAGATTGCTGAGCCCACACTGTTGACATTTTCTCAAATAGGAGGATGCCATTCCTTAAAGCTTGACCATATTTCTTTTGGATTTTTTTCTATTTCTTTCTTTAAGTTAAGAGAGCCAGCTAACAAGTAGATCAATCTGGATGCAACATGTCCTTCGGTGAGTTGCCAGGTCAACTGAAGCAATCTGACTGGGTAGCACTTATATGTGGTCAAAAAGGATGGTCTTTTCAGATGGAGGACTAAGGTCAAGTAGAGTCAATGGTGGAAGCCTTCTAGGAAGACAGGAAGAATGCCCAAGGACATTTGAGAGGCATCTGAAGTGCTTGCAGAGGGAGGACTTTCCTGGATGTGCAGTGGACATACAGGGGAATCCATTAATACCTGCATCCCTTCAGAGGAGGTACAATTTACACATACCAGCTATGGTTGGGAGGTTGTTTTGGGGAAGATGGGGAGGTCTGCAGTTTCTTGGGTTTGGCTTTGACCCTTGCTTACAATAAAGAGAGAAGCCGGCATGGAGGTTGTATTCCCTTGTATGTCTTCTAGATGCCCCCACACAAACAGTTCTTGCTTCTCAGCTGTTAACCAAGAGGACAAGACAAGCATCCCCATGACCCTGGGCTGTTGAGCACAAGGATCAATCTATCCACAGATATTTGTGAGCAGCAGGGTGGGGTGTAGAAGTTGTGGAGAGAACAGCTGGTCTGACTGACACACTTAGGATGCCAAGCCTAGTGACTGTGGACTTGTGTTCTTACAGCCCACAGAGTAGGTGCCACTTGCAGAGGCTTCAGAAAGTATAAGAACAGAGAAATGAGGAAGTCAAAATTCAGCCTACCTGGAGAAATAAGCCAAAGCTAGTTGAGTCACGTTGCCTATTCAAGTCAGATGAAAGGAATCTTCAGCTACATTTAGTTGAACCATGCAGCATGCAAACAGAGTGAAATCTTGTGGTTAATATCTACTAATGGTGTAAGGCCAACTAAGGTGATTAAATTTCCAACCTTAATTAGCTGGCAGATGTATGAAGGGCTACTTGTAGAACTCTGAACTCTAGGCACTGGTTCCATGTTATAGAGATGAAGTTTCATGGGCAAAAGTTCTCTAGCATGTGGAGAAAAATCTGAAGTGGTAGAGACAATGGGACCTGAGGTCATGGGAAACTTGGGCAAATTCTGTCAGTTCTGAGTCTCTGATTCCCAAATATATAAAATAAGAGCATGATTTTAAAGGTTCTCTAATGTATTTGATTCCAAATTCCAATTCCATTCAACAGGCAAGTTATTAATTTCTCCCATAACATATGGACCTTTAGCTACACATTGAAAGGGTGTGAGGGCCACTGTGGTCCTATGGGTGGTGATGGCTCACAGCCTCCCAATTTGGAGAAAGGTGTATTTATTTCTACAATGTGCAATACATTTGCCTCTTCACAAAATAAACTATGTGGCTGCAACATCTGGGATGATTAGCTTATTTTATTCACTGAAAGAATATTTAATTGAGTTCATACTATGTACAACGTGCTATAATCATTTGGTTCAAACAGTGTGAGGTGAGCTATGGATCAGCCCTTTAGGGCCTATAGCTTCAGGAAGACTAAAGTGAGTTTCAGAAGCCAGGCTCCCCTCCTGTTTTCACCAGTCACTTGGCAAGTGTGTGCCAGGGTCACTAAATAGACCTTATGGGCAAACAGTTGACTCAGTTGAAAATGGAGCCAAGAAGAGGGGAAGAATGGGGCTGGGCATCAGAAGATGGAGCAGGCTTTTCCACAAGGTCTTTGAAGAGATTTCTGACTCTCTTCACCACTCAGATTTTTTAGCTGTAAGAATTGGGTCGAGATGGTCTATGAAGTTTTTTGTAGCTCTAAACAGTTTATAATTATAAATAATTTCACTACATGTGGAAAAGGGCTCAGAACACATGTTCCAGGGATGATGGGTCACCATTGTGCCCTCATACAGGAGACACATTAGAAATATTTGTACCTGGAGCTTCTTGGAGAGAGAAGACCCAAGGCTCAGTGTCACAAGTGATTGTCCTAAATGATGTGGTTGAGTAGGAAGCAACTTTCACAGCTCCTAGGTTTGTAGTCTGTGTCTTTAATTTTGAGATATATGAACCCAGATCAGCAGAAACAAAAATGCTCTTAAGAAATGAGTGATTTGCATCTCTGTTAGGTTCTTGGTTAACAAGTCAGAGAGAATGTGTGTCTCCATAACAACTATTCACCTAGAAATGGTCAAGGTTTCACTCAGGTTTACTGTGGGTAATGGTGCCAATTCTTAGCATTTTTTCTTTCTTTTTATTGTTGATGCTATAGCTGACATCCCCACTTCCCCCCATTTTGCCCACCTTCACCCAGTCCCAACCCCTCTTTCCCTCTGTCATCCTAGGAAAAAAGTACAATTTCTAGTATTTTACACAACCAAGTGGAAAGAAAAAAAGTCCATTATTTATACCAAATACACATAGGAAAGTGATATTTTCTGAAAAGAGACAGGATATTTTAAAGTATAATGGTGGAAATGGTGGTGGGGATAGTGGAGGGAGTGGTGTTTTTTCAGAGAAAAACAGAAGAATCCAGCTTTTTATGTTTCTAATGTTTTTCACAGATGTGACCTATTGGTTTTGACATCCAATGTTCGTATGTCGGTTTGATTTATAGAGTGGCTAATTCTGAGGATAGGGAAATCAGGACGGAAATTTTGGAATATCAATCACAACCTTCATCTGCTTCCTTGTCTGGTCTGGCTATAATTTCTGGGCTCTACATGTAAATTAGACATTTTCTTCCCCAACAAAGAAACTGGAAAAGGTTGTGTGTATGTGTGAATGTGTGTTGGTAAACAGCACCCACATCTGCTTTAAAGAAAAATGATAAAGAATTTTAATTCTATTTCTTATAAGTGGGGACCATCTTTGTTCTTAGTTATTTGTACTCAGTTCCTAACAACTTTGTTTAGACTAGAGGTGTGACTCAATATTTAAAAGAATAGTTAAATCTAGTTGAAAAAAGTAGACCTCACTTTGATGTTTTGCATTCTTTGCTTTGTGTTGAGGGTATGTTGCTGGGGCTGGTGGGCAAAGGGCATCCACTGTGCAATGATGGGAAAGGATGCAGGAGATATGGAGCCTAGACTCCTTCTCCTGTGATCCCAAATCAAGAATTGTCTTGGATGTGACGTGATCACAGGCAGACAAGGCTCCATGAATAGATACTTCTGGATGGAAAGGGTTGAGAACAGATCTTAACAAGTTCAGGGCCTCTGGTGCTAAAAGTTACCTGAGATTTCCCCTTTACTTTATTTATTATTATAAATAGTCTGCCTGAAATTCCCCATAATGAGGGATATCACTTAAAATTTGGGGTACTCTTATTATCTTTTCTAGTGTCCTCAGCCGAACAAAAAAAATCCATATTTGTATAATGCCTTTGAAATGGTTTGCTTTTTCAAACTTCGTTCCTGTCTATGTTGAATGTTGTTTTGTGTTCATCCTCAGTGGGACTGTGGAGTGATGGAAGATGAAGTTGAGAAATGCAGAGTGCAAGCCTTCCTACAGGTGGGCATATGGGATGGATTCTTTCCTGGTTTTGCCAGTGATTTAAACTCATCTACCATGTTTCTCCTGGCTGCCCTAGTCCAGGGCCTTCCCCAGTGACAGCTGAGAGCATCTAATGGCCTGGATGTGGGCTGACTAGAGAATTCAATTTGTTGGTCTCAGTCTCCAGTGTGGTGATGGTGGGCTCACACTCAGAATTAGATAGACCAGACTGGGACCCACTCAGGATGTCTAGCCACTAGGAGTGTTCTCTAAGTTCGAAGAGTACAGATCACCCTACAATCCCTTTTCTGGACAATACCCATGTTCTTTTATGGCTTCATGTTTCCTGAGCATCCACAAGTTCCATGAATCAAACACCAGGCAGCGGTGAAGATCAGAAGCTTTGATCCAGCTGCCTACTTTCAAATTCTGTCTCCTTTACTTTAAGCTGAGTGACTTTCTGTAATTCAAATCTCTCTCTCTCTGAACTTGAGTTTTCTCATTTGCAAAATATAGACAACAGTGTTACTGTATAGGATAAAAATGAAATAAATTGTATAAAGTGCCATGGTGTTTGGGATATGGTAAGATCTCACTAATGTTAGATATTATTATTCAAGCTAGATGAAATTAGAGTTTGTTGAGGTTTGGAGCTTCAATCTTGGACAGATTGTGTGAGTTGATCCCCTAGATCAGGGGTTGGCAAACTAAGGACTGAGGGACAAATCCAGCTCAGTTCCTGTTTTTGTAAATAAAGTTTTATTGGTATACAGCCACAAGCATTTGTTTATACATGATCTCTGTTGGCTTTTGCACTATAGTATCAGAGTTGAGTAGTGGTGACAGATACCATGTGGCCTGCTAGCCTAAAATAATGACTGTTTGGTCTTTTATAGGAAAAGTATGCCAATCTCTGCACTAAACTGTTGACTCAGTTGAGTTCTAATTCCCTCTTTGTGGCTCACTTGTAAGATCTTTGGTACTTTATTTAATTGGTTTGTTTTTCTCACATTTAAGAGGAACGATCGAAGAAATCTGGTTGGACGTTTGGCACATGCTAGTCCCTGGAAGTGAAATGATACATTGTTACTACCACTGCTAACTGGGAAGGCAGGCCAAATATTGCATATATAATCATGCCTATGGGAATGTGAGCTTGAGTGATTGAACATGTTATAAAATGCCTTCCATGCGGGCCAAGGCGGGCTGCACTACAAATTTCCTGCCTATTATGGCCTTAACCCATGATTTCATCTTTACTTAATACACATACTTTGTAATTATTCTTAAAAGGAGAAAAATTATGGAAAAAAGTGAATTGAGCACAGCAGCCATATCAGATTAAAGTTTATTTTATACTGATATTCTCAAGATCTGTAGTAAGACTCCATGAATTGCAGACTCAGATATCTCCTATACTTGACATTTTAAGACCATAGCTGAACATAAAAATGTGAGAATGCAGATTATCCTAAAAATGACATTTTTATGATAAAAGTAATCTATGTAAAAGCCACCTGAATGGCTACAGCCATTTGACATTGTTAACAGT
>VMDR010022992.1:0-15878 GCA_007922815.1 Macrotus californicus | reverse complement strand
ATGTTGATGGGGCAAATTTTGGAAATGTTTTGTTAATATTTTCCTCTGTACCTATGGGTTTGACATTTTCTTTCCTATTTCTAGCACTTTTAAAAAAAAAAACTTTTTGAAGAGAGTATAGTAAAAAGTTAAGAACCTTGATGCTGGTCCATCTGCCTGGTTTGAATACAGCTCCACCCTCCCGAGCTGACAGACCTTGACAAACTTTTTCAGTGATAAAATCACGCCGTTTACTTTATGGGGTTCCAGAGAGGATTACACAAGTCGCCGAATGTAAAGAGCTTAGAACTGGGCCTGCCACACTGCGAGTGCTCCGTTAGTCATGACACATCTGCTGCCAGGTACATTGAGTGAAAGTGTTCATGGTCGCTATATATTCCGATAAGTCTGTTTATCAGTGTGAAATAACTTTCTTTGTCCCATATGGATCCTTTGGCCTTGAATTCTATATGAGCTATATGGCTATAGTGCTTTCTCTTTTGTATTTTCCTGGTCTGTCTTTGGGCAGCTGAGTAGGAGGGGTGACCCCCCAAAAAAGAGAAATGGAATTTTTCAAATAAAAAAATTGTGTGTTTATTCCTACATGCTTAAACTTTAGTCACATGCAAAGTGTTGAGTTGGCCAAACAGTCCTTTTAGTTTTTTCTGTAAAATAAAAGACACATTTTTCATTTTCACCAATAACTTTATTGATTTGGATATTTTGAGTATGTCGGCCATCTCCTGCTATTTGCTTCTAGTGGATAGAGGCCAGAGGTGCTGCTAAACATCTTCCAATGCAACGTTATCAACAAAACAAACTAGCAAGCAAAATATAACCAGAGGCATTGAAATTAAGAACAATCTGACAGTAGCCAGAGGGGAAGTTAGGGAGATAATGGGGGGAAGGAGTGAAGGGTTTTCAGGAACAACTATAAGGGACACATGGACAAAACCAAGGGGGAGTGGAAGCAGGGGAGGGAGGTGGGGATGGCTGGGGTGGGGGTAGTGACAAGGGGTAAATACAGACAACTGTACTTGAACAACAATAAAGTAATTAAAAAAACAAAACAAACATCTTCCAATGCATAAGACAGCCCACAGCAAAGAATTATTTGACCAAAATGTAAATAATACCAAGGAATTTTGCAAACCACTTTTGACACGTTTGATCAGCCACAGCACCTTCTCCATACACTGCACAAATCTTTTTGTGCATTTCAGTTGTGCTTTTACCGTTCATGAATAATAAGGCATAATACATTGAAAATGTTGTGTATTTTCTTCCATCTTTAATATTAAAATGGCTGCCCCAAAATTGACCAATTTTAATAAGATTTTTAAAAATGCACACTGATATGACAGCTGTCACAATACAATCTAACAAAATTGTCTCAAATGAAGTTAAAGAGAACTAAGCACTACTAGAGCCATCTTATGGAAAGAACTAGACAAACTTTTTGGCCAACCTAATACTTTCTATACACCTACAGAGACATTTTCTCCACTGCTCAAAACAGTTTTTGAACTCATCAATTTTGATGTCTTTTAGTGCTTCTGCCATGTTTTGTTTCACCTCTTTCACATGGGCAAAACGTTTCCCTTTGAGGACTTTTTTCATTTGAGGAAACCAAAAAATTTACCTGGGGCAAAATTGGGTGAATAAGGAGAGTGGGGCATGGGGGTCATGCCATTTTTTTGGTTAAAAACTGCTGAACACTCAGTGAGGTGTGGGCAGGTGCACTTGTAAATGATGAAATGGGCAAGCATGTCCAGAGTCTTCAAAGAAAATTCACTAAAGCCAAACGCAGCCTCTCACAACAACACCAGCTGGTACACTGATACGGAGGGATTCCTAGAACACCCACCTAATGGGGAAAGCCTGTACTACAAGGGGCCCACCCTCTAGAAGATAATTCGTTTTTTGGGGTCCTCCTCCCATTTGAAACTTTCTATATTATTTTGTAATATATCTCTTGTAAGTAGCATGTGGCTAAAGCTCATTTAAAAAAAATCAGTGTGAACGTCTGTTATCATTTAATAAGGGAACTTAACCTATTTATGATTGTTGGGATTACTGATATTCTTGTCATCTTTGTGTTTTTTGTTGGATACATTTCTGGATCTCTTGTCAAGGATTGTGACTAGTTGCTAAGCTTAGATCCTTTGAGGCTGGTGTGGCTAGAGAAAAGTCTGCTTTTCCTACTCTGAAGTAAGAAAAACCAGAAGCATGTCAGGGGAAATAGTATCTGAGGTCACACTCCTTTTGCTACCCTGGAACTGAGTTTTCTTTCTTTCTTTTTTTTTTAATCCTCACCTGAGCATATGTTTATTAATTTTAGAGAGAAAGAATGGTAAAGAGAGAAACAGCAATATGAAAGAATTGACCAGTTGCCTCCCACACACACCGCGACCAGGGATTGAACCTACAACCTAGGTATGTGCCCTGACTGGGAATTGAATCTACAACCTTTAGGTGTATGAGAAGGTGCTCCAACCAACTGTGCCACCTGGCCAGGGTCTGAGTTTTCTTTTTCTTTTTTTTTGTAAAAGACTTTATTTATTTATTTTTAGACAGAGGGGAAGGGAGGGAGAAAGAGAGGGAGAGAACCATCAGTGTGTGGTTGCCTCTTGTGCTCCCCTAGCCGGGGATGTGGCCTGCAACCCAGGCCTGTGCGCTGACTGGGAATTGTACTGACGACCCTTTGATTCACAAGCTGGCGCTCAATCCACTGAGCTACACCAGCCGGGGCTTGAGTTTTCTTGTAGCTATCATTCAGTGAGTACCAAACATAAGCTGGGGGCTTTTCTAGACACTTTTTACATATATTGCTTCATTTAACTATTACAACAGCCCCATGAGAGTTATTATTATTTTTATAGATAGGGAAACTAATTAAAGAAATTAGGAGGTGCTCCTGAGAAATTGAGGAATATATACTCTGTAATGTGTAAACTCACTCCCTTTTCTACCATGTACGCATGGGATATGGAGTAGGCGAAGAACTGGGTTCCTGAATCAATTTTTATTGAATTTCTAAATGATCAGTTTGCCAATGCTGCTGGATACAGTGGAGCTTCTTAGTCTAGTTCACCCATTTTTCATACTACTTCAAGCTTCTACTCTATGTTGATTGTTCTGGAGTGGATAATCCAGAGTCCAGTAGCTTTTTCACTTCTAGAGGGGAAAAAAGTTTTAACTCAGCAGTGTGTGCCACAGCCTGTCTTTCAACCTGTTTGTCTTTTTTCAGGGACTGGGTCTGGAGTTTGTGGGATCTGTGCTTGGTGGTCTCACATAATCCCAGAGATGAGAATTATCCATCCTTCTATCTCCAGTACCAAGAAGAATGCTGGGCCTATGGTAGGTGCTGTTTCTTAAAATGACTAGACCTCAGAAGAGGGAAAGTTGTTTTATATTAACATTTAAATGATAAAGTTTTAGAAAAAGGCTCATGAAGTAGAAATGCATTCTCTTAAAATTATGCTTTCTAGAACCACTACACAATTGTATATAATACAATAAAAAGAAAGCATGTTTATTAATCTTTAAGAGCTTACTCCAAACTGAAGCAGCATGTGCTTTCAGTAGGCGAAGGTCCGAGTCACCACAGGGGAGGGGTGAGATGACATTGACAGAGGTATGACCGTGGGCATTCGTAATGCAAGTGAGGACATCCAGCTAATAAAAGTGCTCCCAAGCCAGCTGCTAGGGAGACATATAGCCCTGATCTCACCGGGATTCCACAGCTGAACAAAAAAAGCGACCCAGACGAGCCCCCCAGCTTACATCAGGGGAGTGCTGCTGCGGAGTTTTTAATGAGCTCCCTAGGTGAATCAGTTTTTCACACGGCCTGTTTGACGTCCACAGATATCTGGCTAGACCTGGATTGATTGTCATGCTTTTTAAGCAGCATCGATTTTTCCTGCTGAAACATTGAGATGATGAGGTCATTGCATTTTGCCATGTTATTGAAGTTCTTGTTAAAGCAACCTGGAGGTTATAAGCACATCTAAGCACTGGCTTCTTGCTTGTGCTAAGTTTGAGTGATGGGAAAGTTATGGGAGGTAAGTAAAATGATAAAGGCCCCCCAAAATTCTCCTCTTGGTTGTGAGGGAAATTTCAGAGTTTAATGCACTGTAATGATAACTGGTAGCTATTAATTGCAGCCGATCATTTCTTTTCATTATTAGATCCCATTTAATGCGCATTTAAGTGCACAGGACTGGGGACTGTCATGAGTGCTGTACGCACGGAGATCGATAGCTTCACCCACACCTGGATGAAGTAGGTGTTACCATCTCCACCTGGTAGGTAAGGAAGCTGAGTCTCAGAGAGCTAGGCTGGTCACTCAGGGTTAACTAGTTAGTGGAAGAGGTAGGTTTTTATATCAAGCTCTGTCCGACTCCAAAGTCCACGATTGTAACTGCTAGTTGTCTGCATGACGGCTGTGTGTGAGTAGTTAGAGATTCCCTTTGGGGAAGATCAGAGAGCAATATCTGAGGTGGCTGCAGAAGTGACAACTCTCTCCCATATAAACCGGGTCCTGGGGAAACTGGAAATAGCACAGTACCTTCTTGATCTTGATATACCATCTTGATCTGCCCACTTGCAGAGGGCGACCAGCTGAACGTCCCTTTTGCGTGAGTGAGTTTGTGCCCATGAAAGGGCCTGAGAGGGCTTTGTACACTTTGGGATTCCTCCAGCTACCACCTATTGATCAGTGGCTGCCAGAAGCTTTAATCCGATTAGAGTCTGTAAAACTGGTTTCCATCTCTGGCGCCTGACTCAGGTTTCAGAGCAAGGGGAAAAAGTATGACATCACCCCTGCTTGCATCTGTGCTGGGAGGCTAATGAAATTACGTGATGGATTTGAGAACCATTAAAGTCAATGTTGATCCTTATTATTATTAAGAGTACTTTCAAATTTACTGCACCATGGGGCAGGCTCGAAAGCATCATTTTTCTTAGGTGTGTTCATTGCTCTGGGTTTTAGTGTACAAGTCCGTGCGATATGGAGAATGCTCGCAGCACAGAGAATCAAATCTGAAATCTGCAGGGTGCAAGTTCATGTAGTTCTTTAGCTGGAGGGAAGAGAACGTTCTGGGATTTTTGTATAATGAGGATGACCTTGGGTTGAAAAAGCCTAAAATGAAACAAAAACATGTTTGTCAAAGAAATATGAAGTACCACTGCTGCTATCAGCATCAGAAATAATCTTTTAAAAAAGTTTAAATGGTTACTGTGCAAAAAGAGTGCTCAGCTCAGTCACCAACAATTTAGTGAGCACAGACACTGAACTGGCACCAGAATACACTGCACTGAGGGGAAAGACCCTGCCTGTTTTGTGCATCTCCAGGGCCCAGCGAAATGTGAGGCAGGTGGAAATTGTACATATATATAAATATACACAGACATACACAATGTATATATATATATATATATATGTATACACATGGGGTCCAGCAGAAGTAAGGCTTGCTTGAGTGTGGTTGGTGGGGTAATAATGTGAGTGTAATAACTTACAGTTTTAATTTGAACATTTCACCTACAATGTCATATGATGTGCTTGAGTGTGATGTTGGTATGTTACAGAATTCCATGCTTATGATTTTATAATAAAAGATTTTATAATAAAAAGGGGTGTTGTTTGTGCTGAGCCTTGAATATCTATAACATACATAGTGGGAAGATTAAGTGAGATAATCCATGTAAAGTACTTACATAGTTATACATACACATGTCCATGTATAAAATACATACTCTAACGTACAGAGATCTTAATGGCCAGCTCAATGAATCTATGCACACACACACCACATACACACGCACACCTATAAACTGTCTTCCAAATTAAGACAGAACATCTCCCATATCCTAGAAGCCATTCTCTCGCTCCCCCAGCAGAAATAACCACTTTTTTGACTGCTGCATCCACAGATTAGTTTTGTTTATAACAATATACTTCATATAAATTCATATAAGTTGCATCTTCTATAAATGGATTCATACAGCGTTATCTTTTGAATCTGGCTTCTTTTGCTTATCTTTATCTCTGTGAGAATCATTCACGTTGCCACAGGTAAGAGTATGCAAAAGTAGTGTATTTTCATTGCTATGTAATATTCCATCACATAAATGTTCCACCACCCATTTATTCTCCTGTGATGTGCATCTGGGCTGCTTCCAATTTTTACTTGTCATAAACAAAGCCACTGTAAACATTTTTTATACATGTTTTTTCACAGACTTTTCCGCTTCTTTCTTTTAGGAATATATGTAGAACTGGAAGTGCTGGACCATGTAAAATATTTTTGAATTGTTGAACTAAACAATACAGTTCTTTATTTGGCTGTGGCCCACTCAGGCCTTGCAAAAGACCCTTGGTCACCTATCCCTTGCATTCTCAGTGGAAAACAACTGAGTGTTAGCAGAGAATTAAAGAATATATATAAAGCACTTATTATGTATTTAATAAGTTGACAATATGAGCGTACACACGTGGTTTAAAATAATGACAGAAGACTTGATACTTTAGTAATTTTATTATACCAAACTCAGTATTATACTGCAGGTTATACACGGTCAGTATATTCATTAAAATTTTTTTGTTGAGAGCCTACTGTGTGTCAGGCACTGTTCTAGGCATTGAGGCTATTCTGTTGTTTGCATTTCATATGAATTTTAGAACGAGTTTGTTCATTTCTTGGATTTTGATTGGAGTTGCGTCAACTCCCTAGGTCAATTAGCATCTTACCATCATCGAGTCTTCCTATTCATGAATATGGTTTCTATTTAGGCCTTTTAAAGTTGGCGTCAGCAATGTTTTGTCATTTTTAGTACAGGTGTTGTACAACTTTTGTTGGAGTTATCCCTAAGTGTCTCACTTTATTTGGATGGCATTATACATGGTACTTATTTTTTCAGTTTGGGATTCCTTGTTGCTAGTATATAGAAATACAACTGATTTTTGTGTATTGATCTTGAATCCTGTAACCTTGCTGAACTCACTTGGTAGCTTTTTGGTAAGTGAACAACTTTTAAGGAGCAAGATGAACAGGCATGTGTCCATAGGTGGGAAAATGCCATCCACAGCATTGGTCTGAAGTTGGCTTTTGAAGCCGGGCAAGGATCCCCTCCATGTGCTCTGGGAGTGGCTCTGCGGGGCTTCTTCCAAAACACACAGTCTTTCGTGGAGAAGGGTTAGTGAGAAATCATAGCGAGTGGTTATTCCCAGACAGTATGTGGGCAGGCTATGTGATGGGAAAGAATAACGAGGATCTGAACAAACATGAAAGGCCCACGGACACTCCTAACACCCCAAGTGGAGGTAGGTCTGTGGGAGATGGCATCCTGCCCTTTCAGACGGTCATGGGAGTAGGGTGAGGAAAAGACCGCTGTGTGACAGCAGTGTCTCTCATTCCTCGTGATGAGAACGTTCTTCCGAACCAGCCCTGAGTGGAAGGGCTGAAGTGGGAAGAGTCTTGGCTATGTCTATGTGATAGTAAATATGTGGATGATAACTGGAAAATTTCGTTAATACACTGGAAATTTATTTCAATTTCTGGGTTATTGTTATCATATGGATAAGGCGGATCGTCAGGGTGACTTCGTTTTTAGCTGCTCTGATGTCACGGAGGCACAGTTGTTGTAAAATAAGAAACAGCAAGCTGTGGCGACAGATTGCTTCTGACAAGGGGAGGGGCAAAATGAGTCAGACAGAACTCCAGTGTTTTTAATGGGGGTTTGACGGCACTCTGCAGTGAGAAGCCCTGGCTTGGACGAGAAGATGTACAGATAAGGCTTATATTAAGTTGATCTGGGCATTCAGTTTTAAGTAATATTTGGTGGGACTGTTCTCCATCTGTTCTCTGGAGACCCTTTATTCCAAGGAGGTCCTTTGAGGGCACCGTGAGGGCCAAAGATGATGAATCCAACCAGGCAGAGATCTAGACCCCATCTTCCTTCCTTCTACTCCTACCTCTCCACTCAACCAGAGGACCTTCTCCTCCTTTCACAAAAAAATCTGTTGTGTATTAGGGTTCCACATCGGAAGTTGTTTTCAAAAGAACTGTGTGTGAGTGTGTGTGTGTTTGAAAACTGCTGGACTGGATCAATGAAAGTGATCAATGGTAAATGCCTTTTTCACAGACAAGGAGCAAACTGTCACACAGAACTTGTGCTCTTTACAAAGATGAAGGGAATTCCTTCCTTGCTTTCCTGAGATCCTGCTAAAATGACAAGTCACTGATAGCTCCATGTTACGTTTGCCAAATGTTGCATGGGACATACTTATGCTAAAACATTTTGCTGTTTATCTGAAATTCAAATTAAACTGGACGCCTTTTACTTTCATTTTCTAAATCTGGCAACCCTAGTCAATCCATAATTTGTAACAAAATAGTGAGTGGAGTCTTCCAATATAATGGTTTTGCTATACATTGACCAAAAAACCCTCACATCTTGGTCACATGTGTCACGGTCCGGATCCTTTGAGCTCCTATACACAGCTTTCCCAGTGGCCAGCAGTCCCTTCTTGCTGGCACGGAGCTAAGGGAACAGGTGTCGTCAGTACTTTTGTAGGCCAGAAGGGCTTCACTGTCCCCCAGGACACCGGAGACAAATTAGTCCAAATTCTGCCATTGAATTGATTTTTCCAATTCTTGCTTTTTGTTTTTAAGTATCCCTCCACCTTTGCAATTTAAAATTGCAAGTTGTAATTAGAATATTGATGGTGTCTTGGAGTACTTCATCAATATTCTAGATCTATCTCACAGAGATAATTTTAAAAATTATTTTTGTTGCCTGTCAATTTTTCTTTGCAAATCCTAGTTCATTTTATATGTTATATTGCCAAGCACTTGGTCATTGCTACTAAAAACAGCTTGCTCTGGTTTTGTGTCCTTTCTTCCTTCTTTTATAAGTGCCTGTTAGAGATCTGAGCTTATCAGAGAACCTCTGGGTAGCTGCATTGGCGTTTTAGATGGTGCTTGCTTGTCTTTGTCATTTAAATACTATCACAATAAATACCATTTTTCTAGACAGTAAAATCAAATCCATGCTTTGGATCAAAAGCCTGATATCCTATAATGATAGGAGTGGTTAATAGCTACTTTATCATCCCATTGAATCCTCATAATCCTATGAGATAGTGTTATAGCTCCATTTTATAGGCAAAGAAACCAAGACACAGAGAGGCAAAGCAACTTGTTCAAGGCCACAGAGCTGGAAATTTGCAAAGCTAATTTCAAAATTATTGTCTGATTTCAAAATGATCACTTATGGCTGCTGTGTTATACTCTGCAAACAGGGCTTTGCTGGTCTGGCTTCCATCAATTATGTGCAATGATAATCTGATAGAGTGACCGCCTATATCACAGTCACTCTGATAACAAGAGAAATTGATTGTGTGCTTCTGCATGGTGAGTGAGAGAAGATAGCTGAGTTCTTCCTAGTAGCTTTGTTCTCACAATGGGAGTGTTTTTTCTTTAGTAAAACACGTATTTTTCACCTAGAAGAACTGTTTGTCTAATTGGGTACTTTCTCATGTTCCAAGTAATTAATTTAAAAAATCTATATACAACAAAAATCCAGCATCTAGTGAGAAAAGGGGAGGAATATATGTTTGTGTATTCATGACATTTGTTTCCTTTGCTGGGTCTAGTTCCCCTTGCATGTGGCTTTCTCAAACAGAAGCTAGATGTCGGCGTTCTTTTTGTTTTTCCAGATCCCTCAACCTGGAACCTGGTTTCTAGCCATGTGTTAATTTTAGCACCATTTTAGTTCATTAAAATAATTGGCAAGATCCTTGAGTTCATCACAATGGGATTTTACCTATTTTTAACCGTCTAAAACTTAATGTGGTGGTGCTATTTTTACTTGGGAAATTTTTTTTCATAAGTTATTTCTGAAAATGTTTCCCTATAAGGGAGGTCCATTTAACCATTTTTGATTCAGAGTGGAGAGAAAGCCAAGTCTCCGAGAAGTTGAATAATCTGTGAAGGGTTTCCCAGCGCCCAGGCAATGCTTCTGCCGCAGCGGTGTTGGGACCTGCTGCTGCCATTCTGTCCTTGGCACAAATGATGCAACCTGCAATGCCTGTAACTCTCAGCCCTGCGTTCACTGACCTTTAGAGCGTGAAGGACATAATGATTACAACTCAGGGCTGTGACCAGGCCCCTTCCTCTTCAGGATGTGCCCTCCTCAAGAAGTTGGCTCCGCTGTCAGCGTGGTTTGCCTCTGCTTCCCTCATCGCCCACTGTATTTGTGGGTGGCTTAGTGAGCGCTGTCTGGGAAAGTCCCCAAGGGGTCACCCCTCTCTTCTGCTCCCCATTGCACAGGGGTGGTGCTCCTTGATCCCTGGGGGTGTTTTTTGTGACCCCTTCACCCTTCTTTCTGCTGGAGTGGCTTCTTGAAGGGCTGCTGTCTGCTTGCTAAGGGTGGTGAACAGGCCACAGGGAGAGGGGGAGAGGCTTCTTGACATGCCACCAGTGCACTGTCATTCAGCTGATGTTGAAGGAGAACCAGAGACACTATCTGCAGGAAGTCAAGGTTAAAGGGCAGGTGTGATGCGTGGCCAGGGCAACACACTATGTGAAGTTGGGCTGAGTCCTGGGCCCTCGTCTCTATCCTCACATCTTGTCCTCTGACTCCCTCCATATGCCACCTCTGTGCAGGTGACTCCCAACCTCTCTGTGGAACTCCATACCCTTGTGTCCAGTCGCCTGCTGAGCATCCCACTTCAATTTGTAAAAGGCAGATCTGACTTAGCACGTGCAAAAAGACTCTTGACCTTCCTCTCCAAACCTGCTCTTCTCCCCTGCTTTCTTGGTAAATATCGACTTCAATCTTTTGGTTCCTCAGGCCAGAGATCTGAGCCTTATGTATCACTCCCTTCTTTCTCTCGCATCTCACATCCAGTCAAACCTCGAATCTTGGCAGCAGTACTGTCACGATATGTTCAGAATCTGACCACTTCTCATCACCTCATGCCTATCACCCCGGTCCAAACTGCCTCCATCTCTCTCCTAGATTGTTATAATAGTTTCCTCCTTGCCTCTTCCCTGTTCTGCCAAGCCTCTTCTCCACCTACTATTTAGGCTGATATTTTAGAAACATAAGATTATAGTTCTCTTCTGTTATAAATCCTTAACTAATTTCCCATTTCACTAGGTATAAAAATACATGATCCTACATGACCATTTCCCCTCCAATCTCTGATCTCATCTTTAGCCCCTTGTCCCTTGCTACCCCTCCAAGCCAGCCACTGCGGTCTTCCCTGGAACCTGTCCTGTGAGTACATGCTGCTCTGGTTCCTGCATTTGCCTGGAACACTCTTGCCCTAGGGACCCATGTGACTCCCTCCTTCTCTTTACCTCTCTGCTCAAACATGACCTTGTCAGAAAGTCTTCCCTGACCTAGATAAAATGCTACCTCCAACTGAGAGCAGGCCTTGCCCCTTTTTTTGTTTTTATTTACTGTGTTTCCATATTACCTGGCACAAGGTAGACATTCAGTAAATATCTGTATTCAGTAAATACAAATGAAAGAGAGTTTTTAAAAAAATTGTTATTGTATTTGTTTTTCTTGAATGTCTTTTATTTAGTTTGGGTTCCAATGCCACCTTGATTAGTATCTTTTGTGATCATGGGCAGTTCACAAACTCCAATTCCTTTATCTGTGAACTTCAGGGTTGGACTAGGTAGTATGTAAGGCAAGTTTCAGCTGCCTTTTTCTGGTTTCGTACATGTGGGTTCTTTTCTGAGATCCAACAACAGCATGCTGAGGGCCTGGGTCTCTTCTATGGCCCTACATTTGTGTTTGAAGTGACGGAGGCAGCCTGTACTTCCACTTTCTGGCCACTTAGTGACTCCTTCCCCAGGCCCAACAAGCATTTTATGTACTTGGGCCACCACTGCACATGGTGTGCAGGAAGTGTTGTGAGGTGTACAGTCAGACACCAGTTACTAGTAAAGGGTCATGAAACTTTGTATTGAGGTTCCATTAAAAAGTCAGAGTTGATTAAAGAGTATCTGTAGAACATCCTGACCTTGATCATCTCCAATCTGTTACGCTTCTCTGAGTAGGGGAGAAGTGGTGGCATGTGGTGGGAATTATGTATGACCCAGTGAATGCCTATGGGGAATGCTTTATACGTGAATGTCGTTGGTTTTCTATGTTGTGGTGAGAGAACAAGAAGTTTAGAGCCGCTGGTGTTGCAATGGTCAAGATACAGAGGTAAGACGTGTGGTTTTGTCTTCGTAGAGTGTATGGTCTGGATTACAATTCAGGACTTATTTGACCTGTAAAAAGGTGTGTAAGAACACAAGTTAGTCCGTGTGCGTGCCAGATGTGTGGTGTCATTTGCGCTAGAGCTTCAGGGTGGCGACCTTATGGACCAAGATTGTTTTGGGGATTGATTCATTAGAACAGAGAGGTGTAAGCTGTGTCATAAGGGGTCTCTCCTCCTCTCAAGAAGCTAGTTTTATAAGACGCTGGACTTCCCTCCTTCCTGTGGTTCAGGGTGATAACAGCTTGGTTACACTGTCAGATTTCTGTGCTATTCCTGCGGGCCCCCTACCTCTATGCTGTCATAAATAAACCCTCTTTGAATTATATTAATTCAAGTGGGTCATCTGTTTCCTGTTGAGAGCCTGACCAGTATAGCCATGAAAAAAAACTTCTACTTAATGGGCATAGATGAGACCTCCAGATTATGCCTATTTTTCTTCAGTGAAATGCAGGCTTACAGGAAGATAAGCTTGATTTCTGTGCCATAGGAGGATGAGTACCATTTCTGTATCCCCAGCCTTCTGCTTCAAGTCCCGTGACTTGGGAACCCTGTTTGGCCTTTGATACATATGCTACCTTGGTTGGATGAAAGAGGGATTTGCTTTTGGTATCCTAAAGAAGTAGGTTGATAATATAATTTGTTTTCTAAAGTGGAATACTTCTGAGAGTGCAAAGGTGTATTGCAAATAATTACTCAGGGACAAGAGGTGTAAACCAGGGTTGTTGGAGGCAAACATGACTGGTCATTCTACAGGGAAAGTAAAGGAATGATATAGTTGGCGTTCGTTAATCTGAAATCACAGTTTCCAAAGAAAGTAAAGAGCACCGCTTCTTTTTGCTAGAGCATCCCTCTTGATCAGTTTTAGGGGCCCTGTTCTGAGCTGCAGGGAAGACCCCTTTGCTGTCTATCTCAGTTGTTGAGTGAAGGCCAGCTCAGGAGCTCAGGATCATTTGGATGATTGAAGATTCTGACTGCTGGGCAGAGGCCAGGTGGTCATATGAGTAATATCTGGGCTCTTCCTAGCATTGCCTTTGCTAAGGGAATTAAGGTCACATGACACTCTTTGAGAGGTCTGTCTCTTAGTGTCTTCAAATTATATGTCATTGTGATCAAAAGGACTGAAGCATGGTCTGGCCCAAGGAAAAAAGTGATTCTAAGTCTGGCAGATGATGCGGATCCTCAGGGAGGAGAGCAAGAGCACTTTAATCAGGACTAGCCTTGTGAGCAAAGGCCAAACATCAGGGTGCCAGCTGCTACACAAAGCAGATTAAAGACCTGAGCTACATCCCTGATGCACTCCTGTGGGTGCAGGGCTAGGCTTATTTGAAGGGATACATTTTCTTTACAAACCATTCATAGACTAAAAATGTGAAGAGAGGCTTCAGAGCATCAAACCTCCCAGTAGCCTGGTGTGTGCAGGAAAGCTGATGCTCCTCATTTGGCTGTGTGCTGTGAGCTCAGATGCAGTATTTGGGATTATCTAGCCAATTAGTACATTGGTACTCTGTCTGCCTTTCAAGAAATTTCCCTTTAGACTTTCTAATAGAAACATTTAGTTTCCCTTAGAACAGTTTGGTCACCCTTTGGGTAACCATTTCTTATAATCTCTGCTTTTGTATTTGTTTCTACAGCTAGAACATACCCTTTTCTCCTCCTTGTTCTTAGTACTTGGTGTTCTTGTTGGTAATTGATGGGGAACACTTTGCGTCATGCTCTCTAGCCTGGGGATCATCATTTCTGTTTTTGAAAACAAAGGTATATCTTTCAGCGGAAAATTCTTTGTGTGTATTCATAAATTTGTGTCTGTATATTTTAATTTCATGAATGAGGAGGGAGCTACTGTGGTTTGTTGGAAAACCTCTTCCAGGATTAAGCAATATTTTTATGACACCAAATAGAAAGCTTCTAGCCTTTGGGGCCTACTTATTTATTATTACTCAGATTGACATTTAGTTGAGTTGGAACTTCAAGTATGTGAAATAGATAATGGTTAATTCCCTCAGTAATAAATTACGGCTGCAACTCTAATAGATGCCATAAGGTGAATGGCTGTGGTTGAGATTATAGGCCTAGTGGCGTGGCTTTTCTTACGCTGACTTAGAGAGGTCAGATTGGCGAGCACATGTTTTCAGTTCCATTATGTAATATTTGTGAGGCCTAACTATGGAGGTGATCACGGACAGACTCAAATGGACACGAATGCCTAGATACAAGGTGGCATCTCTGTTTTCTCTCAATCACCACCTGTTAATTATTTTTATTTTTTTGGGGGGGTTACTTTTATTTATTATTTGCAACTTGTTAATTTATTTTTTTTAGTGTAACCCTTTATTATTTTTTTTATTGTATTTTTTCCATTACCATTTAGTCCCCTTCTACCCACCTCCCCCTGGCAATCACCCCACTGTTGTCTGTGTCCATGAATTTTTTTTTTAAACTCTCTTCCTCAATTTAGAAAGCTTCTTAGTCTGCCTTTATTTATTTTTTTCTGCGCTTCTGGACCCTTCACTGGAATATTGCTGCAGGTGAACCTTTGCCTAGCTGCCTGTCTTTATCCAATTAGAGTGTTAGTTTGCCTCCTTAAGTTTTCTACTTTACTCTATAAAGTGCAGTGACAACTGTTGCTTCTTTCTGGTTAGAATAACAAAGCCTCCCCAGGAGTCTCTCTCTAGCTCAAATGAAAGGAGGAACTCAGAGAGCATTATGCTAAGTGAAATAAGCCAGGCAGTGAAAGACAAATGCCACACAATCTCACCTTTAAGTGGAACCTAATCAACAAAACAAACAGGCAAGCAAAATATAACCAGAGACACTGAAATTAAGAACAAACTGACAGTAACCAGAGAGGAGGTGGGTGGGGATAATGGGGGGGGGGGGGAAAGGGGGAAGAGTTTTCAGGAACAACTATAAAGGACCCAGGGATAAAATCAAAGGGGCGGAACAGGGCAGGGAGGTGGGGATGGCTGGGATAAGACAGTGGAGTGGTGTGGGGAATTTGCAGACAACTGTAATTGAACAACAATAGAATTAAAAAAAAAGAAGAAAGGAAGATTTCAAAGAACTACACTACAGCTCACTCAGGAAGATCCTCACTAGTCAGGAACATACTCCCTATGGCCATCATACATTTCCTACATTACTAGATTCAGAAACTTACATGGTTTCTAGCAAAGAAATGGCTGTGGCCTTCAAAAGGAAGACCAGACATTCAGTGGAGTGATGCTACAATAGAAAGAACATTGATGTCCCATGTGAATAATCTCTGACCCACTTCATTTCATTTGTTCATTTGTTCATTCATTCCTAAAACATTTATTGAGTACTTGCTAAGTACTAGACACTACTTGGTGCTACAGAAATTGAGATGAGTGTCCTATCATCTTTCTTTCTTTCTTTTTTCTTGATGATATATAATAGTGTACTCAGAAAACCCAGGAATGACTAGTAGAAACTTAAAAGAATTAATACAACTTTTATAAGATGAATATATTTAATAATAATTGAAAAAATTCTTTTTTCCCTCCACACTAATGACATGTATAAATGAAAGTGGAGGAAGTATTTCATTAAAATAGTGAGTGACATAAATTAGAAATAAATTTAGCAAGAA